>BPTQ01000002.1:247155577-247178271 GCA_019973895.1 Chrysanthemum seticuspe | reverse complement strand
TTCGTCAAATCTTCATTTTTTCTTTTTAGTGGTTTTTATGTTTATTTATCAACTTTTTAGTTTTTAGGTACCACTTCCAACAGTTCTTCTACCTCGTCCCAACTAATACCTACCGGAACCCAAATCACGAAGAACCCTTCGATATCCTAGACAAGAGTCAGGAACCAATAGTAAAAAGTGAACCTTAGGTAAACATTCGGTAAAACTAGGTAAAACCGTAAAGTGACACATTCTGTCATTATTCGAGTTTAGAGACAAATAAATATAAATAATCAATATCAATTCGTATTAGTTTGGTATTTTTGTTAACAAACAAGAAAATTTAAACATCAATCGTTTTTAGAGTAAAAGTGTCAAATTAATCGTATTCACATTAAAGTACCAAAATACAACAATAATAACAATAAAACACAAAGAAATTAGAATCATTCATTATTATAATTCAAATATTAGTCAACGTTCCAGATTACACTTATGCTAATTAAACTGTGAAAATGAGATTTTTGCTAACTACAAATTTAAAAGAACAAACAATTGTTTTTATGGTTTGATTATGCTTAACTATAACTAATAAATATAAATAAACAGAGATTTGAGCTTATTACTGTCTTACACAGTGAAATGCCAAAATGGATCAAAATGGCTTACAAATGGATTCCAAGTGAAAAATGATAACCAAGGACTGAGAACAGATCCTATAGCTTCCCAAGAAGCACTAAACCCAAGGCCATCCATAATCAACCCTGCTCCATCTTCTTGACAACCTTCACCATGGATTTTTGATTTTTCAACTATTTATTTGTATTTTTGGTGATTTTTCTTTTTTACTTCTAAACTGCTTTTAAAGGTCTCTAATAGATTTAATAAGCTATATGAGGAGCTTATATGGTCTACTCAGTCCTTAATAACAACAAGTAACAACATTTGCAGATTTTGAGAATTTGATCAAAAGTAAAATTTTGCATAAACTGAATATTGAACTTAAAACTGAAATTGATGTTAACAAAAGTTTTATTTCACACTAGTAACTTGAAATACAGAGCTTAAAGCTTAAACAAACACTGGAATTTGAAATTTAACTAAAAACGACATAAGCTAAATTACAATTATTCTAGATAGTCTTCACATTGCTTCCCATTGCTTCTTTATAGAATTTTGAGACTCTGTTTATGTCTCTGAATCTTTCCCACCTCAATCCAACCATTGGATTGGTCAAAGTTATCATAATCGTCCATGTGTAAATTTTGGCGCCAAAATAGTCAAGAGCAGGTTTGGGCAATTAAAGAAACTTGGGAGGTTGTGGAGGTGGAGGGGGGATGTATTCAAGTGGAAAAACAGGTGGAATTGCTTAAAAGGAGGTAAAACCAGCTCTGGTATTGGTATTACAGGCTATGTGAAGACGATGAACAGTACTGGTGGTTTTGGGCGCGCTTTGACTAGTTTTGACCGTGGGAAATTATAAAGGGGGTTCACAATTGGGGGGTCAAGGGTATTGATAGGGGTTCTTTTTGAATTGGCAGGGGTTCTAAATACAAAAGGGGGTCCAATTGGCTTGTTATATTACAAGGACCATTTGTGTAAATCTGCCAAACTTGAGGACTGATCTTGCCAATATTCCAAAGTTATCATAAGGACCAAACCTGCCATATATGAATAGTACAAGGACCATAGTGCATAAAATTACATTTTTAATAAATCCAAGGACTATTTTTGTCATTTTCAAAACTTGAGGGACTAAAGTTGTAATTTTGCAATTTTTGATTTCAAGGACTTGTTTTGACAACTTTATGAATCCCTAAGGACTTAAAATGATATTTTTCTTTATTTTGATATACCAGGGACTATTTTTGACAACTTTTTAAACTTGGGGGACTAAAACTGCCAATTATGCAAACTTGATACGTTTTTCACCAGATTTTGATGTTTTTGCATTTAAAACACATAAAACACTTGTTTGTGATATTTTTATCATTTTGATGCGTTTCTGAGTGTTTTCAGATGTTTTTGGCATTCTAAACAGTATAAAAATGATGAGTATTTAGACACTCATCAATACACCACACATGTACCAAACACTAATTACTTGTTTACTTAGTTACTAATTAGCTTTAATTTCATGTTCCACCCAAAATCCCCAAATTATATAATTAGGTCGAAACCCTAATTACCAATTCGTGGGTTTTTATTGCCCAATCAAGCTCAAAACATGTTCCATTTACCTTATCTAATCACCAATTGCAAAAGCCCTTTGAAACCCTAAAAGTACGAATCTTAATTCTTAAATTTGAAGTTGTTAATGAAGTCCAAATGGAGTGTACGATATATGGTTGGAAAGAGGAGAAAGAGATCTATCTTTTGGTGGTGGAGGTGTATGTTCATTCGCCGGAATACGGCCGTGGTGGCCGGAATAGTGGTCGGAATTAACAAAGGGGGCGGTTAGGGTTTTTTAGAGAGAGAATCAAGAGAGAGAAAGGTGTATTGTGTATGTTTTTAGTGAGAGAATGAAAGGTGGAAGTGAGGGTGGATGACCCTTTATATACATGGGACTTAGGGACCTCAAAATATATAAATTAGGGGGGGCGCCGGCTACAATTGAAAGGGGAGGGTTCGGGTTGTAATTTTTCGTATCTATCTCGTTTACCCATTCCCGAGCTCACATATCGTCCCCCTAGTGTCCCACGACATTTATTTAACTTTCCAACATTGTTACTTACGTTTTTCCACGAGTTTTGACTATTTATTTGTCAATTTTCGAGTTACGGTCTAAAAGTTACAATAACTCTTGTTTTAGGCTTTTCTAGTGCCGAATCGAATAGTGCCTACCAAATAGAGTTAAAACCCATATGATAACTCATTCAATAATGAAATAAACCGTAAAAACCAATCAACGATATAAAATCAAGTCACGGTTTATAAAATAGTGATAAAGGCAAAACTCAGTTTTATTTAACATAATGCGGTTACCTAAAATAGACTCCCTAAATTGCCAGTTGTCACAGCCTCCCAGCCTCAGAAGAAACCCGTCCCGGGTTTCACTCCGATTTGCTTGTTTTCATGAAAAGTTTAGGATATGTTAGGAATTAGAAATTCCATAGTGAAGAGTCGGTCACCCCAAATATAATCTAGCATAAGTTAGCTCGTAGACATATCGTTATTTACTGTTTTATTAGTTAGTTATTTAGTTTAGAGCAACACCGTGGAGGAAGGACGGGTCTTTACCCACTGTATGCCTGATCCACAGTCCGAAGGAGGACGTTTAGTTTGTAACTATATATACCCTCTACCTCCCAAGGTAGAGGGTTGGACCTTTCATTCATCTTAATCTAACCTTCTAAGTTTTCTTTCACCTTCTCTCTCTAGAAAGGATCCCACTTTCTCTCTCTAAACTTTACATAATTCGAACCATATATTGTTATGTGATATGTTTGTGAAATCCAATATATTACAATTGGTATCAAGAGCCATGGTTAGATCATCTCTTACATATCTTTGGATTTCTAGTGGTTTTTAGGTGGTTTTTGAGTTTGAGAAAGTTTAGTGGTTTTTGCATCATTTGGTTGATTTCTAGTGTTAAAGTTTGGATTTTGATTGTACTTTTGTGTTTAAGATCATCATAAGTGTTTAGGTTTTGATTTGGAAGGCTTGAATCATCGTGGTTGGGTTATTTTTGGATTGGAAAGTGGTGCTTTTGAATATGTTCTTCGTAGAGACTTGTAGTTATATTTCTTCGTAGAGACTTGTGGTTATGTTCTTCGTAGAGACTTGCTGTTATGTTTTTCGTAGAGACTTGTGGTTATGTCCAGATTCAATGTATCTGTGTAGAGACTTGGCGTAGAGACTTGGCGCCTATTTTGGTAGAGACTTGGCGTAGAGACTTGGCGCCTATTTTCGTAGAGACTTGGCGTAGAGACTTGTCTTTACAATTTCTAGCAATTTTTCTCTGTTGTTACTAGCGAGTTGCCCTTTAGCGACTTGGCCACTTAGCGAGTTGCTCTTTAGCGACTTGGTTCATAGCGACTTGTGTTTAGCGACTTGGTTCATAGCGACTTGTGTGTAGCGACTTGCTTCATAGCGACTTGTGTGTAGCGACTTGCTTCATAGCGAGTTGTCTCTAGCGACTTGAGCATCTAGCGACTTGTAACTAGCGAGTTGCCTTCATAGAGGATTGTTAGAAGCGCTTTGACCATTTCATCAGTGCGTTTTGTTGACTTTTCCCGACAAAACTTCAAACGGCTATAACTTTTGATCCGTAACTCCTTTTTCAGCATTCTACCCATCATAACGACCGTGAGAACGAGGAGAATGGCACGCCGAATGAACTAAAGGCCTAAATCCTCTCCGAACAGAAGTCATCTTAACACATTCCATTGGTCATTGCTTAACGGTTTGGTCTTGATTTTAGTAAAATCCCGCAAAAGATTCTATTTCTCGGTTTAAATCATAGACTTGTAAAATCCCGTGCATTCTACCACATCATGTCTTACTCTACTGACCCAGTAATTTCAGAAGTACTTAAATTGTATGATGCTGTGGACAACAATGATAATGTTTGCTACACTGAACGGTTACTGATGATGGAATCAATCAATGATGATTTGAGTTCTTCATGCTCTGAGTCCAATGAGAAAGATTTGCACCTGTTCAGGCTACAGAATGCCATGCAAAAGGAAAGTAGCATTGAACCTTATCAACAACTTCACTCACACCTCATGTTACTCACACCGATAAGAATGGAACGAACATGTACTGCCCTCTTCTGTCATGACTTATCCACATTAACAGGAACTTTGCTGTTAAACCTAGAGCAATTAGAGCTACAACTTGACAAAGAGAAGGTTCAAAAGGATAGTTCAAGTGCTGCACTTCAAGTGATCTACAAACACTTTCAATCATTCATTAGAAGGGAATTCACATCTGACTATGATCAAGACATGACTGAAATGTCCTTCAAGAGACATACTGGAATGGAAATTAGCGTGTTCACAGAGACACTTATTCATCTCATGGATAATGTGGAGAAGTATATTGAGGAAGTTACTCAGACAAATGAAAAAGTGGATGAGTGTCTGGTGCAGTTGAGAGATAGTTGTGATAAGTAATGTATCTATTGAAAGGTCGGGTGTTGCTGAATGCAGAATGTCAGAGACTACAATTAATGATGTAACCAGCTCTTCAGTTACTCCTAACACACAAGAAGTAGATGCTGAAATCAGAAATGGGAATGAATGTCGGGTACAATCAAAAGATTGTAGTTTTGAGTTGGTTAAAGCTCCAGATGTTGGATCAGTTGACAATGAATACAGAGGCTCAGAGATAGATAAGCTTGACACAGCCAGCGGTCCAGTGACTCTTGTTACACATGATGTGGATGCAGATATCAGACCAGAAATTGAGCAGGTGTCATGTAATGAGGTACCCTTTACTGTACAACACAATGCATCTGCTAAAATACTTAAACAAACTGATCATGATGCTGAACATGACTTTGATAAATCTTCTGTAACTGAGGCTGCGTCTGAGATTAAGTGTTTCAAAACAAAAGATATGGTTGATAAAAAGGCTTTTGATGAACTTTCAAACAAATTCTCAAATCTTGAAAAACATTGCGTATCACTTGAAATTGCGATACAGAGTAAAGAAGAAAGTTTTCAACTTAACAAACCATGTAAAAATCCGGAACTTCCTGAATTCCGTGAATTTTTTGAAATTAACACTTTAAAAGCCCAGCTTCAAGACAAAGACTCAACCATCAACAATTTGAAGAAACATATTTCTGATATGCATGTGAAAAGTAATTTGGTTACAAGTAATTATGATATTAATGCTATTGATGATATTCAAATGAGAAATGATGAATTAGCGGTTTGTGTGGCCAAATTACTAAAGGAAATGAGTCTTTGAGAAAGCATCACATAGAACTAAGTGAATCTATCAAAGAAGCTAGAACTACATCAATGGAACAAACAAACTCTTTGATAGCTAAAATTGATGATCTCAAAGCTCAACTTCAGGAAAAGAGTTTCGCCATTGTTGCTTTAAAAAATGAGCTCAGAAAAACAACAGGGAATAGTGTGAACACTAAGTTTTCAAAACCATCAAACTTGGGGAAACCAGTTATTAGACAACCGAATGCGTTTAGATCTGAACGACCAAAATTTTCAAAAACACGGGTTGCCTCTCAAGTTGATGCAAAACAAGTTTTGACAAAACCAGTCACTTCACCTCACTTGCCTAGGAAAGTTGATATGAATGACTTGTATAAGAACTCTTATCTTGAAATGGCTAGAAAGAAGACACAAGATTGTAAAGATGGAATTTTAGGTGCAAGACCTAGGATGATGAATTCTTCAAGATTTCAAGGTACTGCTAGCAGTTCTAAACCATTACCTAGGTACACTAATCTAAAGACTAGGGATTGGCATACATCTAAGAGTAGTTGCGTTTCGAGTAAAGCTATTCCCATAGCAGATCACACTAAGAAATCTAGATCTATTTCTGAATCCAAACAAGCTATTTGCTCAAAGTGTCTGAAATGTATCTTTAATGCTAATCATGATAAATGTTTCACAAAATCCCTGAAGAAAGTAAATGCTCATGCAATGGTACAACCTGTTAAGTCTAGGATTCACACTAAGTCATCCACAGTGCATATGAAGCAAATGAAACCAAAAGCCTCACCTAGATGGTTACCAACTGCTAAATCTTTGGAAACTAGGAATAAGGATAAGTCTCTCACTATGCATAAGAAGCCTAACAATCCTAGACCTTGCCATAAGTGAATACCATATGGTACAATTTTTAAGGATGCTGGACTTAGGTGGATACCTACAGGAAAGATGTTTACCAATGGCATTCTCAATGTTGACCGTGAAACCCCAAAGGGTTTGGATACTGATGTCACTAACCATAATATATGCAATCAAGTTTGTAATATTAGTGCAGGTAGTCCTTACTCAGTTGCAGATACTTCGATCCTTCAATACATGGATTGGCTTAAAGTATGGATAACAAAAGGATTGATATCTCATAATTCACGGGTTCAAGTTACTCAACATTGATATTCAATTGGATATGACGTCTGTTCACATCAGTTCAGGCCTCGTTCTTCAACACTATGACATCTGTTCAGTTCAGTTCAGGCCTCGTACTTCATCATTATGGCATCTGCAGATAACACTTCAGGCCCCGTTCCTCATAGAAAAGAAAGGTGTACGCTTCAGTGCGCTTTATCTTCAGAAGAAGAGAAATCTTCATGTTTATGTCCATTCTCATCGACATTCTTCATCAACAAGCTTCATATTTCTCCTATGCTTATTCAGTCATCAAGTGGATCTACGTTCATTGGTGTATATTCTTATTCACTTGGTTAAATCAAAAATGGCAACTTCGGATGCAATTTTTGAGGGGGAGAAGAGTGAATTTAATACATGTTGATGGATGTTGATGGCAACTTCATGTTTCTCTCCTCCAATGCCTAATGTTTCACTTACTAAGGATAAATGGGATTTATTGTTTGGGATTCATTGTTTCAAGATATGTTTGATGAGTATTTCCAACCGCTAACGAATGTTGATCATCTAAGAAGTACTTCTCAGACTACTCAAGAAGCCCAATCTCCAGTTATTCCTCAAGGCGTTGATAATGACTATCATAATATTGCAGTTGCACTCATGAATAATGATCCGCTCTTTCGTATTCCTTACCAAATCTTCACGGATTATTGTTCATGAATAATGATCCGCTCTTTGGTATTCCTTTGCCAAATCTTTACGGATTATTGTCCCTCTCAATGTGCACGCTATAAATCAACCACATCAACTTAAAGGAAAATGACTACCTCATCCGCTCGTAGACATTATTGGTGAATCTTCCGGATCAGTCTCTATATGTATATCATTAGGAAGAATGCATTGATGTTGAGGAATCATGTGCTCCGGTTCATTCAGTGGGTCAATGTACATCCGATTGTATGTTTATTCACATGTTGGACATCTGACACAAGTTGATTACTACGAAGTTACTCATTTATCACTTATTTGAGGCTGAAGTTGACTTTCACAAAGGCGTGTTCTTATTTGATAACTTGCTCGGGCTTAAGAATTTGAGTTGAAGACTTGGGTTATCTAGTTACCAGCAGTCGAGGTGGATGGTTGAAGACCTGGTTAACTATCACTATTAGGAGTTACTTTGTTTTACTCAGTGTCACACGCATATGACGGTGTGGATAATCGCAAGAGGTGTTAATGTCTCATACTTTACTTGAGTAGTGAGTACTTAGAGATTTGCTTGAAGCATAAAATTCTCAATACCGTTCTTCCATTATTAAGTGCAAGCTTAAGATACAAATGTGGGAATTTGACTTTAGTTTCAAGTTTGGTATATCGGGTATTCTTCATCAGTGGTCACTTCAAATTGTCTACATATGGGTTGATAAAGATAGTCAGAGAGAGTTTCCGTTGCAGTTGATTCTCACAGGATTCATTTGGGCTATTTGATTTCTTCTCACAAGATTTTGAGTTTTTGGGTATATTATGTTTTGCTGAATCTAAGGTATCAAAACCAGCAAGGGGGAAGGAGACATATATCTAAAAGCACAACGAGTACACATGATGAACTTAACACTTCTACCTGATTGAAGTTATCCCGGAAAGACAATGGTCATAACCGTAGAGAAACTCAGTGTTTAACTCGTAGCCTTTGGTGTATTATTCCAACTAATTGGAGGAAATGGTCTCTGGAGACTTTTGGTACGTGTTACTTCAGTGTTCAGTTAGAAGAAATGTGAGAAGAATATTTGGTTCGTGAGATGATATTGCATATCGACATCTTCTATATGATTTATGATAAAGTGCTTCCGATTAGTGCTTCATGTACACAATGTAATGATGATTCTGATGAGATCGCAACGATCAGGGGAGATATATGCAGTGTACATCAGGGTCGGACAACATATTCACATGATCGAGCTTAATCAGTCATTCTAGAGTTGACATCCGCATAGGAGATCAGTGATTCAACCAGTTAGTGTGATGTTGTTGTCTCTACTCTGGTTGGGTACTTGTGTACATTATGGGATGATTGGTTATATGGAAGATAACTGGAATGCATTTGGTAAAATGAAGATGTTGATGTATTGTTCCCTTGCATAAGACAACTGGTCAATCTAGAATAGTAATGTGTACATCGGGGACGCACAACAGGTTCATGTGATCGGTCTTCATCAGTTATTCCGGATTTGATAACCGCTAAGACGATCAATGTCTTAACTTGTTACCTCGGTGTTCTCATGTTCTTCCGGGTGCTGAGCTTCATTCAATGAGACTGTTTCTCTTCTCATTCTTCTTCTTGGGAAAATGGTCTTTATTCGAAGATTGACGGTATGAGGGGAAGCTACCAAAGTCTCACTTTCTGCAGGCTCAATTTCTGACGACCATTCAAGAGTCTCAAAAGCTTTGGTGGTGGAAGTTTAGGAGATGACGAATTCTATCTTCTACGACGTGCTGCTCGATATCCTTATCTCGGTACTCGTATCATCATCCTCTTAAATTATATCATCTACTCTATCTGTGTATATATTTTTCAAAAACAAAATACAAAAATATAAAATCAACAAAAACCCATAAAAATCAGAAAATTTTGAAATAGTCCAAAAATATTGTTTTCTCAAGACATGTCTTCTGGTATCGATAACATCTACGGTCTTAGAAATGTCATTCAATAATGGCACGGGACTTTAGATGAAGTTCGAACAGAAGTTATAAATATTCTTTTCTAATCATGTCTTAAAATTAAAAAAAAAAAAAAAAAAAAAAAAAAAAAAAAAAAAAAATGGCTTACAGTTACTTCAGACTGTAACCCACGCTTAAACCATGGTTTGCTATTATTTCTAATAGCAACCCGTTTTTCAAAGAAGGAAAGTGCTTCGCTTAAACAATCTTTCAAATATTTCGTGCACTTATCCTAAAACAATTTGAGGAAAGTATGTCGAAGGACTGCTGTTCCTACACAAATGTTTTTCCGTCTAAAAATTCTTCAGAAAAATATTTGTTGTTTTCAAAAATTGGTGGTAAATGAGTTGCTTTAAAAACAATCAGATTTAGAGTTTTTATAAAAATTGAAAACTCAATCAATGACTTCAGCGCTTTTAAACTTTTCAGATATTTAAGTCATTGATTGAGGGGGAGAATGTTTTCAAATCTGTATCATCTAACGAGATTATCTTAATCATCCTACGTGCTTATCTGTAAAATACAATTGCCTATGTTGAAGGACTAGGTTTCTAGGATGTGAGTGCTAGGTTTAGATGATTAGAGTTTGATAAACACATTATTCCCATATATTTGAATGATCTGATTGATATGTTGAATTGACTTTTATTAGTTGATTGCTGTTTGGGTGATGTCGACCACCATATATCTGTATGTGTGTTCACTAACGCATGCAGGTATATTGGTTTAAAAGAATGTTCCCGATCCGGATCCCACAATTGAATATGATTGGATGCCGAAAGGAAAGCGTAACTATCTTGGGTTGACAAATGAAGAAACGGAGCTTAATTGGACTTCTATGGAGAGTTGGCATAAATGCAACGTAAGAGGTCTCACTGCATCTGCAGATGGTTTTCTTCTAAGTGATTGAAGAAAACGGAGCTTAATTTGACCTAAGTTGGCATTAAAATGCAACGTTTGAAGTCTCACTGCATCTGCAGACGGTTTTTTTCCAACCCTCAGCAACAACAACAAAAGCAGCTCAACCACCTAACGTATCTTTGTGCAGGATACCATTTTTAAACAATTTAAAAAAAAAATTGAATAAATTGTTTTGAAAAATGGAAAATATTGTTTTTGAAAATAAATTGAACTAAAATTTGAAAATCACCGGACTTCTTTTTATCAAAACCTAAGTCACTCAATTATTGACTTCTGTCATTGATTGAGGGGGAGAGTGATTTAAAATATAATATTTTCATACAATATTTATTCATAAAAGTTCCGGTTTGTACGTTATTAAGTGGTGATCTAAAGATTTAATGTTATGTCATGGTATGATTTTTTTTTCTTTAGAATCAAGGTCTTTCAAAATGAATTTTTTTCTGTTCTTGTTTGATTGTGAAATTGTTTTGTTTTACTTAAAAGATCTCTTAAAAAAAAAAAAAAAAAAAAAAAAAAAAAAAAAAAAAAAAAAAACTATCATACCTGACACTAACAATCTTTAATGTCTTAAAATGGTCCTTATCTGTCATCTTTCAAAATTGAATCTTGCCACGTCTTTTCCCATTTTTTTTTAAATGATTTAAATCAGTTGGGATCACAAAAATCTCAAATGGTTTGATATTTCTGATCGGGGTAGAGATCGTGATTTAAATCTCAAATCTGTTTTAATGGAATCGGTTTTAGTCCTTTATAGGCACTCCTGCCTCCATGTGCCAAACGATTTCAACACAATGCACATGTTGAGGAGGAGGATTTATCCAAAAACCGATATGAGTATTTAAACCTGGCCACGTTTTCTCCCATGTTTTCTAAACCTTATTAAATCACTTGAGATCCAAAATCTCAAAGGGTTTGATATTTTTGATCGGGGGAGAATCTGTGATTTAATAATGAAAATTGATAATAGTTGATCGTTTTGATTCAGTTGTGCAAGCTGCTCTCTCATATGTGCTAAACGCTTTCGAACCTCGAAGCATATATTGAGGGGGAGCATTTTAAAAGAAAAGAAACTATCGAGGTGAAAATGCTTTTATGTTTTAATATAAAGTACCTTGATTGAGTTTTAAATGGTTTCTTAATGGCTTGTGTGATCGTAAATGTGCTTCAAAAGAACTCTTGCCTCTATGTGATAAAATGATTTCAAATATCCTACGCACATATTGAGGGGGAGAATTTACCAAGAAAATCAAATGGTTTTTTCTATGAAAATTGTGATCATGAAATTATTTCAAAGAAATTATTTCAAAGAACTCTTGCCTCCATGTGCTCAACAATTTCAAATCATATGCACATGTTGAGGGAGAGCATTTCTAAATGATCAAAACTATTAAGGTACAAAATGCTTTGATCTCGTATCACAAGTACCTTGATTGATTTTTCCAAATGATTTTTCAATTGGTTTCATGAAGGAAAGAACTGTACCAAAAGACCGACCATTTTACTTTATGCATGGAGTTATAAGGATGGTGAGGTTAGGTATTAGTTCCCACGATCCGCCAGAACCGGAGGGATCTACCCAGGGACAATCCACTAGATAGTGTAGAGTCCTTAGGTATATTGAAAAAAAGGGGAAAAATGAGAAATGGGAAGAGTGCGGACTGAGACAGAGCTAGTACTGGAATAAACCCAACAAGGTTCTAGTTATGAAGTCTCGGTAAGCACTGAAGGGGTTGAAGAATGAAAAAGAAATGAAATGAGAAAAGGGTGAAAAGAAATAGCCCTCCAATAATTCAACCTTAGGGCAGTAACCGGGTTCAATACATATGCTACTGGTTGTTACCAAGGTAACACTGGTATTGAAGACAAGACGTCATGGACCCAGTGACGCACTGCACCTAACTTCCCAAGCCACTCAAGTTCCTCTTAAAAGGGCTTGTTTCATTCTCACAGGGAACCGACATTATCTATCAACTTTCTCTTAGAGATTGTTGATATTGAAGAAGGAGACCCTCTCCCTAGTCTCCGACACAGGAACCAAATGTGCACTATTGAGCCTAGAGCCAAGAGATCATCCACAATATCTCATTAGGACACAAAATTAATGAAAACTTGTTGTTTCACACAATGTGGAAAGTAAGAATATATTGAGAGTCCTACGCATTATCCTTGTGGTTTTGCCAGAACATCTGAGTGGTATCTAACAGTATTCACGATGAAGATGGAAATCCTTCTAGAGCCAACATCAAACAAGCTCTTGGTGGGTGACATGTGAGATCTTCTCGTAAGATCAAGCTTGTGACAACTGGATAGAAACGATGGGGAGATTCAAACCTGAATCAACCTTGGTCCAGGAATGGAATTGACGAATACTTTTTGAAAAACCGTTCGATGTGCAAACCTTCTTTTCTATAGCACGTCGAATGTGTACTTATGTTTTCAAATTCAAAAAGTATCTCTGATTGAAAAATACTTTTAGAAACACCGTTTGATGTGCGAATCTCTTCTTTTCACTAGCACGTCGAATGTGTACTCATTCTCTAATACAAAAAGTATTTTGTTTGAAAATTGATCTTTCTCATAAAACCTTCGTCGTATTGCAAAACTCTTTCTTCAAGCAATACGCGATTGTTTTTCAAATCATTTTTCATCAATCAGTGAATCTCAATTTGCTGGTTTACTCAATCCGTGTTTTCTTCTTTGAGACGTTCCGGTTTGAGAACGGCTAGAGCAGCTGCGAAACCCTGTCAAGGAGATTCTTAGGAATCCTACCTGATCACAGGCAGTACTTATACTGATCAACGGGGAACCGTGGGCCGTGTACCTCAATTCAACGAAAGTGATCAAAGACACTTTCGTGTGTTTTATTGCTAACTGTTGTTTGCAGGTACATTTGGACGGTTGCAGCTGATCAGAATTGAGCGGTCAATCCAAAGCCACATGCTCACATCATCCACACTTAATTGAAGAAATCATGACTGGTGCATATCTACATAACCTGGTTCTGATATTTTTATACTATGCTTCTGCTATGCTGCTACAAATATCATGAACCAGTAAAGCTTCCGCTACTCTGATGGAAAGATGTCATGATCCAGAATGTGTGAGCATGTCGGTCCGAAAGTCACAACTTCACATGATGGCAACACAATAAAGGGTGATCCAGAGATTTACTGTGGCTGATGATCTCAATTAAAGCTCGAAGATCATCAAAGATGTGGATCAGTATAAAGGCCTCCACTTAAAGTACAAAGTTATCGGACTTTAAAGAATCACTGCAAAAGCACAAAGATGCAGATGTTGAAGAATTAATGTCTACGAGCTCAAGACTGAAGATTAAATAGAATGCTAGGATTCGAAATGTAAAATATGGGGTGACCTCCCTTAGGGGGAGATCGTTAGGAATTAGAAATTCCATAGTGAAGAGTCGGTCACCCCAAATATAATCTAGCATAAGTTAGCTCGTAGACATATCGTTATTTACTGTTTTATTAGTTAGTTATTTAGTTTAGAGCAACACCGTGGAGGAAGGATGGGTCTTTACCCACTGTATGCCTGATCCACAGTCCGAAGGAGGACGTTTAGTTTGTAACTATATATACCCTCTACCTCCCAAGGTAAAGGGTTGGACCTTTCATTCATCTTAATCTAACCTTCTAAGTTTTCTTTCACCTTCTCTCTCTAGAAAGGATCCCACTTTCTCTCTCTAAACTTTACATAATTCGAACCATATATTGTTATGTGATATGTTTGTGAAATCCAATATATTAAAGGATACTTCCTACGGAAAACGTCCTCACATTCCCAAGTGAACTCCGGTCCATGCCGGGAGTTCCAACGAACCTTAATAATCAGAATACGGCTATTCTTCAGCCTCTTAATCTCACGATCCATAATCTCAATCGGTTCTTCAACAAAATTTAATTTCTCATCAACACGAATATCTCTTAAAGGCACAACTATGTTTTCCTCCGAAAGACATTTCTTAAGATTACTAACATGAAAGACATTGTGTACACTACTCAGTTCCGATGGTAGCTCCAGGCGGTATGCTACCGGTCCGATTCTTTCCAGGATTGGAAAGGGACCAATATATCGGGGATTGAGTTTTCCACGTTTCCCAAAACGAATCGATCCTTTCCAAGTAGAAACTTTCAACATAACACGATCTCCAACCTGAAATTCTAAGGGTTTACGTCTCTTATCGGCATAACTCTTTTGTCTATCACGAGCGGTTTGCAACCGGTTACGAATCTGAACTATCTTCTCAGTGGTTTCTAGGACAAGTTCGGGACCTGTAAGTTGACTTTTGCCAACTTATTCCCAACAAACAGGAGAACGACATTTTCGGCCATACAGTGCCTCAAATGGGGCGGCCTTAATGCTAGAGTGGTAACTATTGTTGTAAGAGAATTCGGCCAAAGGGAGGTGTCTCTCCCAGCCTTTGCCGAAATCAATAACGCATTCTCTAAGCATGTCCTCTAAAGTCTTAATGGTTCTCTCGCTTTAACCATCGGTCTGTGGATGGTAAGCAATACTCATATCCAAATTCGTTCCTAATGCTGTCTGTAACGACTTCCAAAAGTGGGATGTAAAATGACTATCCCTATCAGAAATGATAGATATCGGTACTCCATGACGCGATACTATCTCCTTAAGATATAATTGAGCAAGCTTATCAAGACTATCGGTTTCACTAATAGCTAAGAAGTGAGCAGACTTAGTTAAACGATCAACTATTACCCAGATAGCGTCATTGCCGCTAACTGTTCTCGGTAATTTAGTGATAAAGTCCATTGTTATTCGCTCCCATTTCCATTTCAGGAGTTCGGGTTGAACTAAAAGTCCTGATGGTTTCTGATGTTCAGCCTTAACTTTAGAACACGTCAGGCACCTACTAACATACTGAGCTATATCGGCCACCATATTGGGGCACCAATAAAGTTTCTTAAGATCCTGATACATTTTATCGGCTCCGAGATGAATAGAGTATTTTGATTTATGCGACTCGTGCATAATCAACTCACGGATTCCACCATGGAATGGTATCCAGCTTCTGTCTTTGAAGCATAATGTTCCGTCGGAACGCTTCAAGAAGCCATTTTCACTTTCTACCATTCCATGAAGATTCTCATAAGGACGGTTCTCTTTCGTCAATGCCTCTGCTTGGGCGGCTAAAATTTGTGCTGGTAAGGGCGAAACAATGGTCATTCCTAAGGATCTAACAAGTAGGGGTGGAATGTCCTCCTTACGACTAAGCGCATCAGCCACAACATTAGCCTTACCAGGATGATAACGAATCTCACAGTGGTAATCACTAAGCAATTCCAACCAGCGACGTTGTCTCATGTTCAGTTCCTTCTGATCTAAGATATGCTTCAAGCTCTTATGGTCGGTAAATACTACACACTTGGTTCCATACATGTAATGTCTCCAAATCCTAAGAGTAAACACTACAGCACCTAACTCAAGGTCATGGGTGGTGTAGTTTTTCTCATGCTTCTTAAGTTGTCGGGATGCATAAGCAATCACCTTCTCACGTTGCATCAAAACAGCACCTAAGCCTTTATGCGAAGCGTCGCAGTACACGACAAAATCTTCACTTCCTTCAGGCAAAGCTAGGATGGGCGCACTACACAACTTCTCCTTCAGAAGTTGGAATGCTTCTTCTTCCTTTTCTCCCCATTCATACTTAACATCCTTCTGTGTTAATTTGGTCAGCGGTTTAGCTATCTTGGAAAATCCCTCAATGAATCTCCTATAATAGCCTGCTAACCCTAGAAACTGTCGGATTTCTGATGGGTTCTTAGGAGCTGCCCATTCCTTAATGGTCTTAATCTTAGCTGGGTCAACATGAACACCTCGACTATCTATCACATGACCTAAGAATTGCACGGACGAAATCCAAAATTCACACTTAGAGAATTTGGCATACAGCTTCTCATCTCTCAACAATCCTAAGATGAGCCTCAAATGCTCTTCGTGCTCCTCATTACTCTTAGAGTATATCAAGATGTCGTCTTTGAATACTATCACAAACTTATCCAGATATTGCTTGCATACTCGGTTCATGAGATCCATGAAAACTGCTGGGGCGTTGGTCAAACCAAATGACATCACTTGGAATTCATAGTGTCCATAACGAGTCCTAAACGCAGTCTTAGGGATATCCTCTTCTCGAACTCTAAGCTGGTGGTAACCAGATCCTAAATCGATCTTAGAAAAGACACTAGCTCCTTGGAGTTGGTCGAATAGATCATCTATTCTAGGTAACGGATATCGGTTCTTCACTGTTAACTTATTCAATTCCCTATAATCAATACACATCCGAAACGATCCATCCTTCTTCTGCACAAACAACACTGGTGCTCCCTACGGTGACGAACTTGGTCAAATGAATCCCTTCTCTGACAATTCTGCCAACTGTTTAGACAGTTCCTCTAATTCTCTTGGAGCAAGTCGATAAGGTGCCCGGGCTACGGGTGTTGCACCGGGTATCAACTCTAATTGGAATTCCACTTGTCGAACATGTGGAATCCCTGGCAGATCGTCAGGAAACACATTCGGAAATTCTCTAACGACGGGTACATCATTAAGGTTTCTTTCACTCTTCTCCTCATTTTTCTTTTCAGAAATTTGAGCCAAGAAAAGACAACCTCCTCTATCAATGTACTTCTGGGCCTTAATACAAAAGATGATGCTTAACCGGGAAGGACTTCCATAGTCGCTCCGATCTCCTTGTATGCTCAGAACCTTCTCGCCATATGGTAAACGCACAATCTTCTCATCACAAATGATGTGTGCACCGTTCTTCGATAACCAATCCATTCCGATAATGACGTCGAAACTTCCTAAGGTAACTGGCAATAGATCTATACTAAACGGGCGGTCTAGGAAACTTAAGGTACAACCTCGAACTACGGTGTCTATCTTCTCTCTATTCCCATTCGCTAATTCCACATCGTAACTAAACCCTAGAGGTGTTTGGGAGATTCCTAGTAATGGCATAAAATTGGTGGATACGAAACTCATATTTGCACCAGTATCAAACAGTATGGAAGCATAGCGATTATTGAGAAGGAACGTACCCGTAACTACGTTAGGGACCTCACCATCTTCCTTCCCAATAGCGTAAACACGCGATGTTCCCATGTCTCTCTGTTGATTCCTAGTACCATGGCTTCCCTGGTTTTCCACAACCTCACGCTTCACAGGGTTTAAGCCATTACCTCCTACACCTCGGTTAGCAAATCCTCCTACATTACCGAGATTTCCTCTCATCCACGGCTCTCGGCACTCATTCTTAAAATGTCCCTTCTTTCCACAACCAAAACAGGTGACAGTGGCCTTCCAGTCCTCTCCTTGTGCAGTTTGAGCTGCAGCAAGTGGACGAGACCTACAGTCTTTGGCCATGTGTCATACCTTAGAGCACTTCCTACACACATTCGGGCATAGTCCATGGTGGTGTCAGTTACAACGACCACACACAGGCTTACTACCTTCATAATCTTTCCTACCTCCATTTCCTTTGGCGAACACTTTGGTTGTCTCTTGCCGTTTGTTGCCATTTCCTTTTGCAACTTCGTTCCTCTTCCTCTTATCACTCCTATCACTCTTACTCTTGTCTCCTACTTCTAGCACATAAGAGTCCATCAAACTCTGAGCCACAACAATTGCCTCTTGCAAATTAACTAGCTTAGCAGCGATGACATCATTTCGAGTAGCCAAAGGCGATCCATCAGTATACCATTCAATCTTAAGTTCTTCGGTGTTAACAATTTCAGGGAAAAGCAATGATAACTCTTGGAAACGACGAGTATAAGTCGCCATGTCAGTACCCTTAACCTTATGGTTCCAGAACTCACTCTCTAACTTCTTAACTTCATTCCTAGGACAGTAAGTCTTAATCAGGAGAGTCTTAAACTGAGTCCAAGTCATACTATAAGCTACATCAATTCCTACTGCTCTGTGGTAATTGTTCCACCAGGTCAACGCCTCGTCTTTCAAAGTGAAGGTGCATACTTAACCTTACAATCCTCATCACAGTTACTCACAGCAAACACAGATTCAGTTTTCTCCAACCACCTAGTCAGGTAAACTACTCCCTCAGTTCCTCCAAAATCAATGGGACCACAGAATCGGAACTCTTTGTAGGTACAACCTCGAGTTCGATTCAGCACTGGGGTTCCACTAGAGGTGTTAGAAAGATTAGCCTCAACTAACAGTTCAGCGACACGCTGCGACACTAGCTGGTCAATGTGGGCTGGGTTCATAAGTGGAGGGTTTTGTGGAACAGGACCATTCTCAGCATGGTCGTTCACATTCGGGTTCTCTACAGTTGGGTTATCAATGTTCGAGTTCTCAACATGTGGTGTGGTCGGGGCCGGACGACGACCGCGATGACCAGGGGCAACAACAGCAACAGGAGCTGCTCGGTTGTTCCTAAGCGAGTTTTGCCTTGTTGCCACCATTCTGAAGGCAAGAAGAACAGTTTCATAAGTTCACAATTTACGCTCTAAAATAGAGTTGGGTTCCAAGGGTTACTCAATAACACCTGAATACATAATCAAGGCCAATAGGGATAACACTATACCAAAGCGAAACAATCAAACACCGCATCATAACTAAGGATGCACATTCCCATAACCATAACTCATAAGTTTTCAAAAGTGGAAATACATGGAAGGATACGAAGAAATCAAAAACGATCCTAACAACGATAATAGTAAACAACTAGGATAATCCTACATCTCGAACCAAGTATTACTTAGTTTCAAGAAGGTACAAAACCATGCATCTAATATATCTAGCCACGTCTACGAGCACTCCTAAATGATCTCCATACATCATCCATCACTCTCCAAAGTGATAAAATCCCCAAAAACTGAGAGTCGCAATCCTTCCTAAGATTCACGACCTCCTTCTCCAAACTGTCGACCTTGCGCTGAAGCGCCTGATCGGCCTCCAAGGCTGTCAGGCACTCTGTATGCCGGTACCCAACCCGCTCATAGAGTCCCGACAGACCTTCTCTCAAGGCCATCGACTTCTTCTCTACCTTAGTCAAATCTATCCTCAAATCCTCTACACCCGCTCTCGTCACTCCATCTAATCGATCTGAAAACCTACTGAGACTAATATTCTGGGATATAATCCTCTTCTAGATCTAACCCGTCTCACCATACTCCTCTGGCTCAGAAGCAACCTCCGATGGTATCTCAGATCCTGACGGGCTACCTATCTCAGGTGAATGTGGTGGTGAATCAAAACCAAAAGGCTGTCCAGGGGACTCAGGCTCAGGCAAAAGAGAACCTAGTCCAGGTGAATGTTCAGGACTCTGCAATGGAGGAGTACCCCCTTCTGGGATATCCTCATCATCCTCCTCCTGAGGATCCTCATCCTCATCAACATACTGCTCCTCAATCTCATCCTCCTCCTCAACCTCATGCTCCTCCTCACCCTCATCCATAGAGGGAGAGTCCATGAGTCGGAGTCTCTGTGCAGGTGAATCTTGAGGTGGTACACTAGGAGATCTAGGCCTCTTAAGACATGGTGATGCTGGTGGTGATGACAGAAGAGAGTGGGTTGCTAAACGGATAGGTGATGATGGTGGTCGCACGGACATGCGGGCAGTGCTATAAGCAAGCCTAGGAGTCTGATAACGCTACACGCGTCGTTCGGGGTCAAAGGAACTTCCTTTTCGTCGAGCAAGTTTTTCAACACCCTAGGCAGTGAACTTCCCTCTCATGGTTTATTACACAAATACAATTGGACAAAGCAAATATTCAAGGATAAGCATAGTTTCAAATTTCCTGTTTTATTTTTCCTCCCTACACTTAAACTGAACATTGTCCCCAATGTTCCCCGAAAGTATCAAAGTTATGATAATGGAAGGTAATTAAAAATGAAAGAAACTAGTACTCCCCTGATTAGCTCGGTAGGATCCGTGTGTGAAGTAGTGGTTAAATCCTTTCCAAGAAGAATTTATGCGTGAAAAGCTCCTTCCAATCTTATGTAGCTTCTTATTGATAAATTAAACCTGCACACTTGAAGAAACAAACTAAACCTTTGCGTAAAATCGGCGGTAATAATATATATAAGACTCGATTTAAACTAGGATATAATGCTTGTGGAATGGATGTTTACAGAATTTCTGGAAAATTAAGACCTGGAAAATTCCAAAAAATTTTAAGTAGCTCAGAAAACGAGAAAAAAGTAATCTGTTGTTTTTACTCCTTCCTGACGCCGTCAGGTTGCGATCCTGATGCCGTCAGGTTATGCTGACAAAAACTGGTCTGCGATTTTCTGGAAAAAATTCTGGAAAATTTACATCTTTAGAATCTGGAAAAATTTCTGCAAAACATCCATTATGACTCGATACAAGCATTTGACTCGAACAAACACACAAATATATCTTTTAATTAATTGTTATTCTCATGTTTACGTTTCTTTTGAAAACGTGTGTAATCCTCCCTACACTTATCCCTTATGTAAAATACCTTTATATGCAATTAAGAAGAGGTTAAAAACAAAATAAAGCATTTTTACAAACTTAAACATAAGAATAAACAATCAATAAAAGACATATGACACTAACAAGCAAATAATTAAGCATGGGTTTCCTCCCACGAAGCGCTTTTCTTTTTTTTAAGAGTCTTGTAGTGATTCGTGCAAAACCGTCAAGTTTTCTCACTCAAACCGGCCACTTGTGAATGGCCGACCGTAAGAAACTTAAAACAGTTTAAACACAAATGCAATGAAGATCAGGAGAGTATAGTTTTTCCCCAGGTCGTTAAGTCCCAACGAGCCGTGCGAGAATAGTCAAACGTGTAGTGATCGAGAGAATTTGAACGGGAAAGGATTGTGATTGATCTATTCCTAAAGAGAAAGTCTATAAATTACAGGGGCTTAAATGCAAATTAAAGAAAATTAAAAAGATAAAAAATATTAAATAAACGCTATCACTATTTTTAAAATCTAATGTTTTTGATTTTTCTTTTATAAAACTTAACTTAAACTACGTGACGTACACAAGAAAATGTGAAACTAAAGCAATATAAATCCTAAAAATATGAAAATAACATTTTTACAATCCTAATGATAAAAGAAAATTTTTAGAAAAATAAAATTATTTTTATAACTATTTAATTAATTATTATTAATTAAAAACTATTTTTAACTATTTAATAATAACCTAAAATACAAGAAAATATGAAATAAAGCTAGAAAAATGAAACTATGACTTAGAAAAATCTAAAATATCAAAAGAGAATTTTCAAAACTATTTTTATATTTTTCTGATTATTTTTGGATTTTTTATGAATTAAAAACTATTTAAAACTAATTAAATTGCTAAAAATTACAAATTTAACTAAGAAAAATTTGGAAAAATATTTTTTTGACTTTTTATATTTATCTTAACTTAAGAAAAATGAAAAATTATTTTTTTGAAACTTTTCTGATTTATTTAAAGTCTAAAAAGGTTCAGTCAAACGATAAAAAGAAATAAATTTAGTTAAAAATTCGGAAAAATTAATCGTAAATTATGTTTATTTAGTCTTTTCAAAGTTTTTTTATTAAAAAGTAAAAAGAATTCAATTCTATTTATATTTTTCAGTTTTTTTATAAAAAGGTTTAAAAAGAATCAATTTAAACATTAAAAATCGTTAAATTAATCAAAATTTATCAAAAATTAAGTATTTTTTAGGTTTTTATTAGTCTTTTTATATTTTTATCAAAACTTTTAAGAGAAAACTATAAAATCTAAAAAGATTCAGTATCAAAGTAAAAAGATCGAAATAAAGTATAAAAGAACATAAAATCCAATAATAATTTATCAATTTTTATCAAAAATTAATTATTATTAATTAATTTATCAATATTTTTATTAAAATAAAAAGATTTTTAAAAGAAAATAGTAATCCTAACATTTTTACAATAAAAGTATAAAAATCCTAAATATAACGAAATCAAAGTGTAAAAGAACACATGCAGTGCATCAAATTCAATTCAAAATATTTTCTTTTTAGTTTTTGTAATCTAAAATTT
>BPTQ01000002.1:247135025-247146123 GCA_019973895.1 Chrysanthemum seticuspe | reverse complement strand
CTACTTTACTACAGCTTACAGCTATACGAAACGAGAACTCACAACTTGGAACAACGTACTCTCTCGTTATCGTGAAAATAATAGTGTCATGTCTCCCTAAAACAACTTCAACACTCAAGAGCAAAGCATATCGACATTCGACATCATTTCATCAGGGAACAAGTGGAAAAAGGTGTGGTGGAACTATATTTTGTGAGGTCTGAATATCAGTTAGCGGACATCTTCACCAAAGCTCTTCCAAGAGAACGTTTTGAGTTTATTCTTCCACGTCTTGGTTTGAAAAGCCTTCAACCAGAAACTCTCAAACGTCTTCAGGAGGAAGACGAGGAGTAAAGGTCTATCTTCATCTATCTCTTGTAAATATTTATTTGAAAAACAAAATACAAAATTATAAAACTTTCAAAATCCATAAAAATTTGAAAAATTCGAAAAATCTTCAAAAAAAAAAATATTGTCATTTTGTCACGTTTTTTTTCTTTCTTTCTTTCTGATTCGATAATATCTACGGTCTTTGTGCTGTCATTCAAAGAATGACACGGGACTTTAGATGTTGTTCGAATTCTTAAAAAAAATAAATAAAAACAAAAAAAAAAAAAATCGAAAAATCAAAAAATATTTTTGGGAGAAAGAGAAAAAATGGTTTATTGTCATTTTCAGGCAATAACCCGGTTTTAAAAGAAAGAACAGAGCCATGTTTTACCTTTTTTTCAAATTCCATGCTCTGATTCTATAAACACTTATCTGCTGAAAACCAAATGCTTTGAAAAATAACTCGGTTTCTATTTTTGATAATCATCAGGACTTATTTGTCAAAATATCTATCTCTCAATCAACAACCTATGTCATTGATTGAGGGGAAGAATGATTTCAATTAAATTAAAAAGTTATTTGGCATTAAAGTGTTTTCAAAAGATATACATGCATGTTTTATCAATGGAGTGTAAAGTCTTAAAATCCGATCCTTATCAGTTAAAACACTTTCATAATCAAGTCACAATTCCCCTTAAAAAGCTTTCAAAATCAATTTAAATCTATAAGAGATCACAAATCTCAAATAATTTGATAATTGTGATCGGGGGAGAATGTGTGATTTAAATTGGATTTAAACTGACAATTCGGTAAATGGTTTCACATGAATGTACATGCTGTCCTTCCCACATGTGACAAACGATTTCAAATTTTCATGCACATGTTGAGGGGGAGCATCGATCTTAAACCTTTGATTTGAAACGTGATAATTCATCCCAATGTGCAGGTTCCCTCTAGTATGTGCAAAACTCTTTTCAAACCTCGAGGCACATATTGAGGGGGAGCGAATTTATGGAAACCTCATCCTTCCCGGAAATGCTATATCTACTTGATTTGTTGAGGGAAGTGATGTTGATATCTTTTAGAAAATGGTAATCAAAGTTAATTCTTTCTCTTGCCTCCGTGTGCAAAACATTTTCAAATACTTGATGCACATGTTGAGGGGGAGTTCTCGTTCTAAAAATATCAAAAACAATTCAGGTACAAAATGCTTTGATAATATATCACAAGTATCTGAATTGAGTTTCAAATGGTTTTCAATTGGATCCAATGGCAGATGAACAATACCAAATTGACCGACCAACTTTACTTTATGTACGGTGATATAAGGATGATAAGGTTAGGTATTGGTTCCCATGATCCGCCAGAACCGGAGGGATCTACCCAGGGACAATCCACTAGTTAGTGTAGAAGTCCTTAGGTATGATGAGAAAAGGAGAAAAATGAGATATGGGAAGAGTGCGGACTAAGACTGAGCTAGTACCGGAATAAACCCAACAAGGTAATAGCTATGAAGTCTCGGTAAGCACTGAAGGGGTTGAAGAATTAAAAAGAATTGAATGAGAAAAGGGTGAAAACAAATAGCCCTCCATTTATTCAACCTTAGGGCAGATACCGGGTTCAATTCATATGCTACTGATGGTAACATCGGTATTGAAGACAAGACGTCATGGACCCAGTGACGCACTGCACTTCAACTTTCCAAACCACTCAAGTTCCTCTTAAAAGGGCTTGTTTCATTCTCACGGGGAACCGACATTATCTATCGACTTTCTCTTAGAGATGGTTGATATTGAAGAAGGAGACCCTCTCCCTAGTCTCCGTTATAGGATCCAAATATGCACAAATTGAGTCTAGAGCCACGAGATCATCAATAAATCTCATTAGGACACTTTCAATGAAGACTCTCTGTTTTACACAATGTGGAAAGAGAGATTATATCTTGAGTCCTACGCATTATCCTTGTGGTATTGCCAGAACATCTGAGTGATGTGTTTACATATTCACAATGAAGATGGAAAGCCTTCTGGAGCCAACATCAAACAAGCTCCAGGTAGGTGGCATGTGAGATCTATTATATGGATCAACCATGTGACAACTGAACAGAAACAATGGGGCAATTCAATCTCTTGAATCAATCCTGGTTCAGGTTATGGATTGACGGATGCCTTTGAAAAACCGGTTGTTGTGCTTAATAAACCCTTTTTCTTTAGCACATCGATTGTGTACTCATTTTTCAAACCAAAAGGTATATTTATGATTGATAATTGATTTTCAATAAAACCTTCGTTGTATTGCAAAAACAATTTCTATTGAGCAATACACGATTGTTTTTCAAATCTCTTTTCATCAATCAGTGGACTTAAAATTCGCTGGTTCACTCACTCCGTGTTGTCTTCTTTGAGATGTTCCGGTTTGAGAACAGCTAGAACAGCTGCGAAACCCTGTCAAGGAAATTCTTCGGAATTATACCTGATCACAGGCAGTACATGTACTGATCAACGGGGAACCGTGGGCCGTGTACCTCAATTCAACGAAAGTGATCAAAGACACTTTCGTGCGATTTATTGCTAACTGTTGTATGCAGGTACACCCGACGTTTGCAGCTGATCAGAATGAAACGGTCAATCCATAGCCGCATGCTCACTGAACACATTCATCTAAAAGGAAATCATGATTAGTGCATCAATGACTCTGATATTTTCACTCCATGCTTCTGCTACGCTGCTACCAATATCATGATTCAACAAAAGCTTCCGCTACTCTGATGAGAAGATTTCATGATCCAGAATGTGAGCATGTCGGTCCTAATGTCACAACATCACAAAGGATGTCACAGAGATTTTTGATAGCTGATGATCTCAAATGATGGCTCAAAATTATTATCACGTGGATCAGTAAAAGACCTCCACTTGGAATATCCAAACATGCAATGTGAAGAATCAATGACTACGAGCTTAGGAACAAAGGACTACATCAAGAATGCAAGATCAATTGTTAATGTATTATCTAGTTGTATTCAATGTAATTTTGGTACATGATTGAGGTGACCTCCCTTAGGGGGAGATTGTTAGGAATTAGAAATTCCCAGTATTAAAGAGTCGGTCACCTCAAGTATATGTAATCGTTAGAAAGCTCGTAGTCGTAGTTCATTTAAGTTTAGTAGTATTTAGTTAAGTAACACCGTGGAGGACGGACGAGTCTTTACCCACTGTATGCCTGATCCACAGCCCAAAGTGTGGCGATTTATGTAAGACTATAAATACTCTCTACCTCCCAAGGTAGAGAGTTGGAGCTCATAATAATATCTTTCACTTTCTCTCACTAAGTTCCCTAAACCTCTAACTTTCTCTCTCTAGAATTCCATCTATATGCTACTTTGTGTTATGGTTTGATGTGTATGTGAAAAGTTATATCTTACAATTTCTAAGTTATTTAAACACAAAACAAGATTTTGATTTTATAAAAAACCAACAGTTAAGCTTATAAGACAGTTGAACTATGATTTTGACTTATGTGGTTCTAGAGTGCAAAGTATTGACAGATTTGACTCTAATTATCCTATATGTACCTAAAACAACTGAGCTTATCCACTGCACAATCCTCTAGCTCAGATTATGCAGCATATCCAAACACTATTTTAATAACTGATTAGCAAGTTTAACTAAGCTAAACACTGAACCAACTATTACAAACACTTAAACTGAATTTACTTGACCTAAAGACAACTAATTAAACAGGTATAAAAGGTTTAATGATAACAGGCTCAAACACAAACACAAACTGTAAACTGAATAGAAACTGAAAATGAGAATGATACTCACAAGTGTTCCAGCTGATATTGCAGCTCAAACCAAACCCAAAACTATACTAAATGAAACTATTCCAACCCAAATCAAGGATCTGCAACACCCCAAACCCTTTCCAATTCCACTTGAGCTCACAGTTGACTTTTGTTGACCATGTAACAAAGTTGATTGAAACTTAATTGTAAGCTTATAAAAAGCTATAAGCAGCTTTTATAAGCTTATTAGAACTTGTAAAGAAGCTATTTGAAGCTTTAAGGTAGGAAATTGAAACTGATATTTTCAACAGTAAACACAAAGGCATGAAATGAAAACATAAACTTGCATTGATATTTGAAAACAGTTGTAATACACTTAAACAACTTAGATTGATACAAATAGCTTGAAATTATAACTAAAAATTTATTTAAGACATAATAATTTAAGAAACGACATACATTTTTAAAACTAAAACTAACTACTACTTGCTCTCTTCTCCTCTTTCTTCTTTTTATATGCAAAAGGCTTCCACGTGTCCTTCTGAGCACATCCCACCACTTTTGTGAGCCAATGGATGAGTTAGGCTCATATTGGCCTTTGATCCAATTTTAGCGGGAAAGGGTATTTTGACCTCTGTGGACTCTGAGCTAGCAACTAGGGGGGTGGATAGGTGTAATGATTATGGAGGAGAGGGGAAGGGATAAGGTGGGAAAAGGTGGATGGGAGAGGTGTAGGGTTGCAGACCAAGTGGTGAAGAAGGAGAAACACAGTGGGCGGGCTAGGTGTTTGTTTGACTGGATTTGACCAGGGGGTCCAAAAAGGGAAGGGGTCACAATGGTTGGCAGGGGGTCAAATGGGTAAAGGGTCATAGGATTAGTATTTAAATAACAAGGACCAATTTGTAAATCTGCCAAACAAGAGGGACCATTTCTGCCATTTTCCAAAGTTCACACAAGGGATCAAAATTGACAAGCTTCAATAGTACAAGGACCAATTTTGACATTTTCAATTTTCCAAGGACTATTTTTGCCAAATTTCAAAGTTTAGGGACCTAAGTTGTAAATTTGCAATTTTTAAATCTCAAGGACTAATTTTGACAACTCATGAATCCCTAGGGACTTGAAATGATATTTTTCTTTATTTAGATTTACCAGGGACTGTTTTTGACAACTTTTGAAACTTGGGGGACTAAAACTGCCAATTATGCAAACTTGATACGTTTTTTACCAGATTTTGATATTTTTACATTTAAAACACATAAAACACTTATTTGTGATATTTTTATCATTTTGATGCATTTATGAGTGTTTTCAGATGTTTTTGCAGTTTAAATGGTACAAAAATGATGAGTATTTAGACACTCATCAATCCCCCACACTAAGATATTGCTAGTCCCTAGCAATGTTTTGAGAAAAATTACTGGATTTCAATCTCTTTACCAAAAGCCATTACTTCTGGAGTAGCCAAATGTTTCAGTTCAAGTAAGAACCTTGGTACACCGATAACCAAATGATTTTGAGCAAATCACCAGCTTTCAACGGATTTGATTTGTCTTTACCAGAAGCCGTTTGCTTCTGGACTAGCCAACTCTTAGATAAATTATCAATATTATCTTTGGTGAGCTGATTACCAATTATGGTTTTTCCACTGCCTTTACCACAAGCCATAAACTTGCGGGCTAGCCAACTCTTCACTTTTAAGGATATGGTGAGCTGAATACCATACAATTTTGGGCAAATTGCAAGCCGTCAACGGATTTGAGATATCTTTACCAAGAGCCGTTTGCTCCTGGATTAGCCAATCCTTATGTGGGTTAGACATGGTGGACTGATTACCATTTGCTGTGTTTAGTACATAGTACTTCCACTAAAAAAAAATTTTAATTTGGCCATTTTGGGGGAAAAAGGGACTAAAAGGGTACATTTATGATCAAAATTCGCCAGAATTTCCCCCCCCCCCCCACACTTAGAAATGAATATTGTCCTCAATATTCAAAGTACCGGCTGTTATGCCGAAACTTAGAACGTAAAAAGATAACATTACTAGCTAAGTGTAGAAACACAACAATTATTCTCTTTTTTAATATTTACAATTTTCATTCATTTTTTAGATCTATATACAACATGTGGGGCATCTCCCCCACACTAGGGTGGTACACACGGGTGAAAACCTATGTTTAACTACTGTTTTTGATTACCGAGTCGCTAGCTTGACTCGAACCCGAATTAATTTGTTCATGGGGAAGTAAGTGGAAGAGACAATCTCCATCGGACTTTCATTCAAGATGTTTGGATAAACATTTGAAGCGCGTGAAAGTTCCACACCGACGAGATATATACAGACAGACCCGGCTCACAAATGGTACATGGAAATGCCGGGGTCAAAGATAATGTCTTCATTCCCGAAGGAGTGAAGAACAGGAGAAGTGACAGAATATATGAAGAAAAGAAAGAAAATCATGATAAAAATCATGACTAACTCTTCATCCTCAATAGGAGAATTCATAGTTTCATGAATCTCATCAGTTAAGCTCGCTTGATCAAGACATATTAAGGGTGTGTCTAGATCAAAGTGGAAGTTATCATACTCCGGCGGAGATATGATATGAGTGAGTTCATCGGCGAACTCCTCGTGAAGAGAATCAATCACAAGATGTAAATCTGTGAATTCTTGTTCCACTGTAGACTCATCACTATCCTCAATCTGAGTATCAAAGAGTGGATTCTCAGAAATTAAGGTGAATTCAAGGTTGAATTCAAATAGAGGATTGGTGACAGTTGTTTCGAATGCTTCAGGAACAAAGTGATTAACATTCTCTATTGGACTGTTGGGATAAGAAGTGAGTGAACGATCATTATCAAGGAGACTTTCAGTCTCTCCCAGATCAGCATTGAAATCAAAAAGACTATCATTACTTTTCGATGAAAGTGGATTGATGTGAGTGAGTTCATCGGTGAACTCCTCAAGATGATGATCAGCATCAGACTGTGGGAGTGATGCCTCAACATACTCGATGTTTCCATGAGAAGTACAATCGTCGCTAACATCGGAGAAAGTTTCAAAATGATCTTTTGAACACTCAAGAGGGGAAATAGAATCACACATATGATCAGAAGTTCCCTGTGACTCTCTCGGGATTGGGACAAGGTTCTCAACACTAGACTTTATGAATTCGTCCGATTCCTTTTCAGGAACAGTGTCAAGATGCTCGTCCCCCATGTTCAGAGAGTGAGTGGGAGCTTCAGGTGTGATAGCAGTTGTTTGAGATGAAATCTCAACTGCTGGGATATCAACTGACGAACTTGATGAATCAAGTGTATCCTCATCATCACTGTCATCAGGAATAAAACGAAATTCAGAGAGCTAGATCTGGCTGCTTTTTCTTTTGCAATTGATTCCCTAATAGATTTTTCAAAGGCAATTTGGGAATTTATTTTAGCAGCCTGCTCTTCAGCTAGCAATTCTTCCATGGATTTCTCATGTGAATTTTGAATGACAGGACATTGTGGGAGTGGAGATTTGTCAAAACCGGAAGGTTGACATTGATAATCATCATGAGGACCCCCACAATATACACAAGAAAAACTGGGGACATTATGAAATGCTGTTTTACACAACTCCTCAGTTCTTTTCACTGACTCCAGAAGCTCTAGATAAGTGTCTTGTTGGGTTTGCTGAGGAGTTTGAGTCATTTGGCACTGTGGAGGTTGGTCGTGATATGGATAGTCGTAATTGTTACAAGGAAATGGATTCCCTGTTTGACAATCAGATCTGAAATGGGGACCTCCACAGTTCTCACAACAGTAAAACTGTTGAGTCTGGACTGGTGAATTATATGGATATTGGTCATAACCAAAGTTCTGAGCATCACCAGAAAACTGTTCATAGACAAACGCGTTTCCGGATTGACACTCAAATCCTTGGTGAGGACCTCCACAAAATTCACAGCAGTTAGGTTGGTCATATGAAGATAAGTTGGGCTGTGGTGGGTAATTGGAAAAAATTGAGGGGTCGTTAAATGAGTTCGGATTAGGATCATAATCAAATGAATTCCTCAAACCACAAAACAAACAACTCCCGTTCTGAATATCATTACCACACTGTACACACGTACACCAACGACAGGGTGAACCAAAAAGAGGCTCACCACAACCGACACAAGGAATAAACGATTTCATTTGAGAATTATGAGAAGGAATCGGTTTATTCAAAGAATCAACAAAACCAACATGGTGATCCGAATGACTATCAAGTCTCGAAGAACATTTTGAAAAATCCGGAGGTGGGACAAGTGGTGTGCTCTAAGAGCTAGCAATTTCCACCACTTCCGTTATGGTCTCTGGTTCTTGTTCTTGAGAAACGTGAAGATTAGGCAAGTCATTCTTGCTAGTCACCGGTCTAAATTCTGCATGTTTGCTTTTAACCATAAATCGTGAAAGTTTAGGATCAATTCTAGACGGCTTAGGAGCAATTGAGGGTTTAGATCTTTGGATAACCGTAGGTTGGACGTATTTAGCACCTCCATTATCAGAGGGAAGTACCTGGTCCTTTGTCACCCCGGTTTCTCGACCCATTTCCCTACACAGAATTAATGGATCATCACGAACAACACGAATTCTTGACATTTGTGATAAAGCATCACGTTTTTCAACTTCGTCCCAGAATTCGTCGTAGTCGAGAGATTCCATGAGAATAGAAGAAGTTAGAATCAAATGGATAGAGGGTAAAGGGATAAAGAATCAAAAATGGTAAGAAGGTAAAGAGGAATATTTTTGGTATTTTTGAAAAACATGATGTAAAAACAAAGAATGAAAATCTTTTTGGGTTTTGATTTTTATAAGAGAATATAAATATATATAGATGGTATAAACAAGGAGTGAATATTCAAATCACTAATCTGCTAAACGTAAGACTATTAGCACTGCTCCCCGGCAGCGGCGCCAAAATTTGATTCGTGCAAAACCGTCAAGTTTTCTCACTCAAGCCGGCCACTTGTGAATGGCCGACCGTAAGAAACTTAAAACAGTTTAAACACAAATGCAATGAAGATCAGGAGAGTATAGTGTTTCCCCAGTTCGTTAAGTCCCAACGAGCCGTGCGAGAATAGTCAAACGTGTAGTGATCGAGAGAATTTGAACGGGAAAGGATTGTGATTGATCTATTCCTAAAGAGAAAGTCTATAAATTACAGGGGCTTAAATGCAAATTAAAGAAAATTAAAAAGATAAAAAATATTAAATAAACGCTATCACTATTTTTAAAATCTAACGTTTTTTATTTTTCTTTTATAAAACTTAACTTAAAACTACGTGACGTACACAAGAAAATGTGAAACTAAAGCAATATAAATCCTAAAAATATGAAAATGACATTTTTACAATCCTAATGATAAAAGAAAATTTTTAGAAAAATAAAATTATTTTTATAACTATTTAATTAATTATTATTAATTAAAAACTATTTTTAACTATTTAATAATAACCTAAAATACAAGAAAATATGAAATAAAGCTAGAAAAATGAAACTATGACTTAGAAAAATCTAAAATATCAAAAGAGAATTTTCAAAACTATTTTTATATTTTTCTGATTATTTTTGGATTTTTTATGAATTAAAAACTATTTAAAACTAATTAAATTGCTAAAAATTACAAATTTAACTAAGAAAAATTTGGAAAAATATTTTTTTGACTTTTTATATTTATCTTAACTTAAGAAAAATGAAAAATTATTTTTTTGAAACTTTTCTGATTTATTTATATTAAATGCTAATTAAAAAGGCTTAAAAATTGATTTAAATAAAGAAAAATAGCAAACTGACTTGGAAAAATCTGAAAAATTCAAGATAAGTCTAAAATAATATAGAGAATCTAGGAAAAATAGAAAAACAGAGGCTTGTGTGCAAGAAATTGAAACTGCTAAGCAAGTGCTTATAAATAAGCACTTGAAATAAGCCAAATGAAAACCACAAGCCACACAACTGTTACAGAAGCTATAATAAGCTAAAAGAACTCAAAAGCAATAAAAAACAATAAGCCTTAACCTCTGGATTGCAAGTTACAAAGATTTGATGATTTTGAGTTACATGTGCAAAAACAGATTATGGGGCTACTTTGCAACTTAAGCACAAGCCACCAAATAAGCTAAGACTCAAATCCAAAAGTTGGATCCTACAGAAGACCTGGCTAGGTGTTTATAAACCAAAAACCAGACCATGGGAAGCTCAATTGAGCTCTGTGCAAGGGCTGCACAAACCCTGTGCAGACTCAGTGTATGCTGAGTCAATGCACAGGAAATTTGTGCCCATTTTGAACAGCAATTTTAAAGCTTATAAAAATTTGACAAAATTATACAAAAATGATAATAAGAAAATAGACCTACTGAAATTTAAAAACCCAAAGTTTCATTTGGTTTGACTCAGAAATGAATCCAAGAAAAATCCTCCTAGTTAGGCTCAAAATAGGATTTTCAATTTTTGACTTTTGAAAACAGATTTGGCATTTGACTTTTGTGAACTTTGAGATCAATCTATGGACTTATCTTGATGTTATATGATGAAATGGAACCACTGCAATCTATTTCTAAGTTATACCTCCCAAGGTAGAGAGTTGGAGCTCATAATAATATCTTTCACTTTCTCTCACTAAGTTCCCTAAACCTCTAACTTTCTCTCTCTAGAATTCCATCTATATGCTACTTTGTGTTATGGTTTGATGTGTATGTGAAAAGTTATATCTTACAATTGGTATCAAGAGCCATGGTTAGATCATATCTTGCACATCTTTGGATTTATAGTGGTTTTTAGGTGGTTTTTGAGTTTGAAAAAGTTTAGTGGTTTTTCCATCATTTGGTTGATTTCTTGTGTTAAAGTTTGAATTTTGTTGGTACTTTTATGTTTAGAATCATCATAAGTGTTTAGGTTTTCATTTGGTAAGCTTGAATCATCTTGGTTGGGTTGTTTTTGGATTGAAAAGTGATGTTTATATGGTTTTTCAAGCTAGCGACT
>BPTQ01000002.1:247118922-247135015 GCA_019973895.1 Chrysanthemum seticuspe | reverse complement strand
CACAAACTCGGACAATAGTAATTTGGAAAATATGGACAAATTAATCAACAGAAATCCAGTTCATTTAAGTCAAATTTTGATTTTATAAAAAACCAACAGTTAAGCTTATAAGACAGTTGAACTATGATTTTGACTTATGTGGTTCTAGAGTGCAAAGTATTGACAGATTTGACTCTAATTATCCTATATGTACCTAAAACAACTGAGCTTATCCACTGCACAATCCTCTAGCTCAGATTATGCAGCATATCCAAACACTATTTTAATAACTGATTAGCAAGTTTAACTAAGCTAAACACTGAACCAACTATTACAAACACTTAAACTGAATTTACTTGACCTAAAGACAACTAATTAAACAGGTATAAAAGGTTTAATGATAACAGGCTCAAACACAAACACAAACTGTAAACTGAACAGAAACTGAAAATGAGAATGATACTCACAAGTGTTCCAGCTGATATTGCAGCTCAAACCAAACCCAAAACTATACTAAATGAAACTATTCCAACCCAAATCAAGGATCTGCAACACCCCAAACCCTTTCCAATTCCACTTGAGCTCACAGTTGACTTTTGTTGACCATGTAACAAAGTTGATTGAAACTTAATTGTAAGCTTATAAAAAGCTATAAGCAGCTTTTATAAGCTTATTAGAACTTGTAAAGAAGCTATTTGAAGCTTTAAGGTAGGAAATTGAAACTGATATTTTCAACAGTAAACACAAAGGCATGAAATGAAAACATAAACTTGCATTGATATTTGAAAACAGTTGTAATACACTTAAACAACTTAGATTGATACAAATAGCTTGAAATTATAACTAAAAATTTATTTAAGACATAATAATTTAAGAAACGACATACATTTTTAAAACTAAAACTAACTACTACTTGCTCTCTTCTCCTCTTTCTTCTTTTTATATGCAAAAGGCTTCCACGTGTCCTTCTGAGCACATCCCACCACTTTTGTGAGCCAATGGATGAGTTAGGCTCATATTGGCCTTTGATCCAATTTTGGCGGGAAAGGGTATTTTGACCTCTGTGGACTCTGAGCTAGCAACTAGGGGGGGGTGGATAGGTGTAATGATTATGGAGGAGGGGGGAAGGGATAAGGTGGGAAAAGGTGGATGGGAGAGGTGTAGGGTTGCAGACCAAGTGGTGAAGAAGGAGAAACACAGTGGGCGGGCTAGGTGTTTGTTTGACTGGATTTGACCAGGGGGTCCAAAAAGGGAAGGGGTCACAATGGTTGGCAGGGGGTCAAATAGGTAAAGGGTCATAGGATTAGTATTTAAATAACAAGGACCAATTTGTAAATCTGCCAAACAAGAGGGACCATTTCTGCCATTTTCCAAAGTTCACACAAGGGATCAAAATTGACAAGCTTCAATAGTACAAGGACCAATTTTGACATTTTCAATTTTCCAAGGACTATTTTTGCCAAATTTCAAAGTTTAGGGACCTAAGTTGTAAATTTGCAATTTTTAAATCTTAGGACTAATTTTGACAACTCATGAATCCCTAGGGACTTGAAATGATATTTTTCTTTATTTAGATTTACCAGGGACTGTTTTTGACAACTTTTGAAACATGGGGGACTAAAACTGCCAATTATGCAAACTTGATACGTTTTTTACCAGATTTTGATATTTTTGCATTTAAAACACATAAAACACTTATTTGTGATATTTTTATCATTTTGATGCATTTCTGAGTGTTTTCAGATGTTTTTGCAGTTTAAATGGTACAAAAATGATGAGTATTTAGACACTCATCATGTAGCTAGACTCGTAGTTGTGCTCCTACGTAACTTCATTACCGCCACCTTCTTCCTTCTGACGGTCTCTATTGGGAGATTCCATGTTGTAGAAATGCCCTATGATGCACTTCTCTAAGAGTTCATCCTCTCCCCAATCGGTCCTATATTCCGGTCCTAGGTTCAAGCAATCCTTATAGAATCCGAAAATCTTAGCCATAACATAATCTACTCCTTTTTCCCTATCCTCATCATTCCTATGATAGACCGACAGTTTAAGTTCCTTTTCATCATTAGAGAGTGATGAAAACTTCTCAATCTTAAACGGCATTTGGTAAGATATGTCATCGGTCTCATCCTTGAATCGCACTACTCCTAACGAGGGATCATAGGTCATCTCGATGCTCTCTATGAAAGGTTTTCCTAGAATAACGTGGGACAAGCTAGGGTCTATGGCCATGCTAATATCATCCACAATTATGAAGTCCGTAGGAAACGTGAAACTACCTACATAAACGGGCAATCCCTTAACTCTACCAAGAAAATTGCACTTATCCCTAGGATTATCGGGGTCTTGCCTAGTTGGAATAGGCTTCTTCATTACCCAATTGTCGTAGGTGCTAGTCATTATGTTGATTGGGGATTTGCGATCAATGTAGGCCTTTGCCACAAAAAGGTGTCCTATGCAACATGGTATGTTAAGATTCCAAGGGTTCCCAAACTTGATTCTAGGGCTTTTCCTAACATACATGTGACGGAGGTCACGCACTAAGTGAGGGTGGCGAGATAGTTCTTCTTTCGTAGGAAACTTATTGAAATAGTCATTGTCTACTTCATCTACTTCCTCGGTTGTTTCATTATTCTCAAGTGTATGGTCCTCTTCGTCATTTGTTCCATTAGGTTTCACCAAGGCGATGGTATTGATGAATTGAACGTGCTTAGCTAGCTTACTTGGGTCCTTAATCTCTACACCGGAAGGCTCGGGAGTTGAGATAGAACTAACCTTCCTATCACTATTGGTTATGGCTTTTAAAAGGTTGTCTATCTTCCTATCCATTTCGGCTTGTTGTTGGTTAAAGCGGTCCGAGAGCTTAGCTATTTGTTCTTCTTGGGATGCAACTAGGTTCTGCAACATCCCTTCGATGTTTTGTTGGTTAGGACCGTTAGGTGGGGGCCATGAAAAATCATTGGAAGTGAATTCTTTGGTTTGTCCCCAGTAGAAGTCGGGCTTGCCTTTCCATGCCTCTCGGGTTTCATTGAAATTCCTAGGTCCGGGTATTGTAGGAAATCCTCCTCCCGTTCCATTAATACGCGAGGATGCGTAGTCAACGGAAGCATGTTCGGGGGATCGGGTGCTAGTGCGCGTGTTATGAGGATCACAAAACGGCTCACATGAGGAAGAAACTTTGTTCACATGGTGTGAAGACTTAGGATTTTCGTAGGAACTCATTAGGAATTTTACTTGATCTTCAAGTTCGATCATCCTACGGTCGGAAGGTTGTGAGTTAATGGGAGGCAAGGAGATTCCCTTAATGGTTTTGGGCAGCTCACGAGGGTCATCCCAACTTTCGTTGTCATAGAGGGCAAGGTCCTCTATTATACCCCATGATTCTTCCGCGGTGAGATCACTAAGTTTTCCACCGGCCGCTTGGTCAATGGATCTCTTGGTGGGGAAGTTGACATGATCATAGAAAAGTTGGACTTGGAGCCAAAGATCAATGCCGTGATGAGGGACTTTATGAAGTAAGTCCTTGAATCGAGTCCATGCTTCGTAGAGAGATTCACCTTGACGTTGTTGGAACATCAAGATGTCATTCCTAAGCTTAGTGGTTCTCCCCGGTGGGAAAAATTGAGCAAGGAAGCGAGAGGTCAGATCATCCCAACTTGAGATGGAGCTGGCGGGAAGTCGCTCAAGCCAATTACTAGCTTGGTCCCGTAAAGAAAATTGGAAGAGTTGCAGGCGCGTGGTCTCCCGAGTAGTAGCATCAAGGTCGATGGAATCAACAATTTTGGGGAAATCCCTCAGATGCTGATTTGGATCTTCGGAACGAAGTCCATGGAATGCACATCCGTTTTGCACCAACCGGATGGTGTCGGATCGCAGGGCCTTAGTTTGGGCTTGGTCGGGAAGCTCAATGGTGTTCCTATAGCCTAAGTGGCTTGGTCTCGAGTATTCACCAAGAGTACGGGCTCTTGGCGGGTCATTTGGTGGTGGGTTGATGAGTGGTGGTTGGTTATCACCTTCCATGATGAAAAGTGATGGAATTACGAACAAAGGTCACGAAAAAGGGGGATAGACTAAGAGAAAGCTAAAAATGAGAAAAAAAGTTTACTTGATAGGAATCAAGTAAAGAAACCTAAACGAGGTGGACTACTAACTAGCAATTCTATTCCCCGGCAGCGGCGCCAAAAACTTGATAACGCTACACGCGTCGTTCGGGGTCAAAGGAACTTCCTTTTCGTCGAGCAAGTTTTTCAACACCCTAGGCAGTGAACCTAATCATCGTAGTGTAGTATTAGGGTAAGCCACGGGTATTGGTATCGTTCTCTAGGGGAATAGGAATGCTAGTGAGAAGTTACTACGCTAAGGTTGGGGTTGAGGAAGATTATTTTTTATCTTTTTATATTTTTAAGAAAAGGAAATGTACGAATCTCGGGGTTTGAATTTTAGGGGGGGTGGTATTGCTACCGATTACTCTACTTATCTAATTATCTAATCTAAGGTGTATGTAGTCTATGTCTAATTATTGTGTACTCGTATGATAGTTTAAAGATGTGTTTACTTAGGTTTTACTACTCCTTAATTATCTCCTATTAGTGGTTGAATTGTCACGTCCTTATTCCTAGTTGCGTTGTGTGTCTAAGGTTGTAGGGTATGCGTTTCTCCCTAACTCTTTGAACTTACCAAAGGGTCTCGTCTACAAAACCCACTAGGGATAATAAACTCTTACTCTAAGGCACTCTTTGGATGGTTTAGCTTACAACTACTCAAGGAGTCATATTCTAAGGTTCACAAAGATTTAATCAAACATTAAGTACACAACGAATGACCTATCGCATTACTAGATCATTAATCAACTAAGATAAGAGACAACCAATCAATATTCAATAATTAAGTTTCATATTCCCTAAGCAAACACACAAGTAAATTAGCCGGACATGGAGAACATGCAAGCATACACACAAATAATCAAAGACATAATTGAATTAATGAAGTAAAACACTTATCTTGGTGTAAGATAGGGTTTGAAACCCTAAAATACTGTACAAGACAGCCTTGGTTTGGTTTAGGTTTTTACTCCAAAAGACTACACACAAATACTGAAAAATTCGGATTCTATATATAAGATTACATCTGCGACGGCGTCACCTTATGTATTGTGACGCCGTCGGGTCGCCGACATTAAGGTTTCGTCTTGGCCACGTTAGACTTGCGACGGCGTCACCTTATGCTTGTGACGTCGTCCTCTTCAGCTTCTGACGTCGTCTGGATTGCATCTAGGCCGTCTGAGTTGCGATGGCCTACTCTTTTATAACTTGACGTCGTCACTTGAAAATAGGAGTTTTGGCTTCTGTCCCGTCACAAAATCCTCCGACGGCGTCGCAATTTAACACCTGACGCCGTCACCTTATGTTTTCAGCAGCTTTGAGTGTCTCGATTCTGACTTTGGTCATTTTCTTCGTATATTCGCACCTTTTCGTCCAAATAAGTGCCATTCCAGCATTTTGCCTTCAAGAGACCTAAAAAGTGAAAAGGAATGATATTAAGCAATAACGGATATAAAAGTGATCAAATAAGGGCTTAAACGACCCCTCAAAAAGGTACCTTTTAAAACCTTATCAAATATCCCTACACTTGGTATTTGCTTGTCCTCAAGCAAATGTGCTTTTAGCCAATTAATTTATAAGTTAGGGGTCATGAAGCATTGGTTCAAAACGGTCCACAACACATATAAGCCCCGCAAAAGTCATAACAAGCACAGAAATCACATACTAGCACCTCTCATGGGGTGTTTGGATACTCACATCTCTCTCGGGTGTATATGAAATATAACAAATTGGAAATGGAAGATAAACACTCATTAACCGGTCCTAGTACATAGATTACCATAGGCTTGAGAATAGATCAAACCTCCATCGCTTTGGCGTAAGCACCTAGGAAAGACTATCAAAGAGGTCTTTAAAGGGTTGTAACGTTAGGCTTACGGTAGGGAAACAAAGGGTTTGGTGGGATAGGCTATATAGTGGTGGCAAGTCAAAAATCTCTATGTTAAATGCATACGAAGAATGGCGTTGCTAAGCCAAGACTCGACACTCTAGATTCTAGCTAACTGAAATAAACAAACATAAATTTAAAGGATAGATGAAGGATGGTAGCCAGTATGTTTTGTTTGTTATTTTTTTTTTTTTTTTTTTTTATCACTCTATTTTTTTTTCTTTTCTCTTTTTCTATTTTTTCGATTTTTTTTTCCATACACTTTTACTCTACTATCCTCTATGGTAACATCAAAATGATAGGGATTTATAGGCACATCCCTACGCTTGAGTTTTTATTACTCTAACACTAATTTGACCCGAATTGAAAAGATCAAAACACTAGGGGTACATTATTATGCAAACAAAGGTAATTTGAATTTAACGTTCCCTTCCCGTTATTTCATAAACTTTAACTTTTCCCATGAATCCCAATCGTCCCAAAACTGTATACAAAGGATATGACTCGACTTAGCAACTCATGCAAGCAACTAGATAATTGAACTAAGGGTTTAGGGTGATAACAATAATGCACTAAAAGTGATTGCATACAAGGTAGGCTAAGGCGATTTTGGTGTATATTTGGGGGTGGGGTGTAAACAATGCTCTTCATTGATATTCCAGAAAAACCAAAACATCACGAGAACCGTGAAAAGGATAGGCTCTGAGGGGTTAACTAGGGGTATCGTGTACTAAAGATGAGTACAACGCAAAAGGTGTGGGGGAATTACTCAACCGATGTGGAAGAAGTAATTATATTACGGGTATCAAACAAGGGTTATCCTAATGCCTCTTATCATTTAGTTATTCCTAACTACACAAGTGTAGTCTTACTTGCGATCTCGGGATGCATCACAAAACAAGTTCTAGAATCTAATATACTACCGGTTCACACTCTAAGCATTAAAGATGAATGCTTTAATTCCTACTAATCTAAGGGTGATCCTCACATTTTGGGTGGAATTTAGGTGGTAAAGGGTTTTTGTGCTAGTCATGCAACTTCCTATCCGTGAAACGCTTTTGTTAAGACTAATGGCCCACTTTTATATGTCATGAAAAATTTTAAATTTGGTGCCAAAATTACCCTAACCGACATTTTCTCATGGTTTATTACACAAATACAATTGGACAAAGAAAATATTCAAGGATAAGCATAGTTTCAAAGTTCCCGTTTTATTTTTCCTCCCTACACTTAAACTAAACATTGTCCCCAATGTTCCCCGAAAGTATCAAAGTTATGATAATGGAAGGTAATTAAAAACGAAAGAAATTAGTACTCCCCTGATTAGCTCGGTAGGATTCGTGTGTGAAGTAGTGGTTAAATCCTTTCCAAGAAGAATTTATGCGTGAAAAGCTCCTTCCAATCTTATGTAGCTTCTTATTGATAAATTACACCTGCACATTTGAAGAAACAAATGAAACCTTTGCGTAAAATCGGCGGTAATAATATATATAAGACTCGATTTAAACTAGGATATAATGCTTGTGGAATGGATGTTTACAGAATTTCTGAAAAATTAAGACCTGGAAAATTCCAAAAATTTTTAAGTAGCTCAGAAAACGAGAAAAAAGTAATCTGTTGTTTTTACTCCTTCCTGACGCCGTCAGGTTGCGATCCTGAGGCCGTCAGGTTATCCTGACAAAAACTGGTCTACGATTTTCTGGAAAATTTACATCTTTAGAATCTGGAAAAATTTCTGCAAAACATCCATTATGACTCGATACAAGCATTTGACTCGAACAAACACACAAATATATCTTTTAATTAATTGTTATTCTCATGTTTACGTTTCTTTTGAAAACGTGTGTAATCCTCCCTACACTTATCCCTTATGTAAAATACCTTTATATGCAATTAAGACGAGGTTAAAAACAAAATAAAGTATTTTTACAAACTTAAACATGAGAATAAACAATCAATAAAAGACATATGACACTAACAAGCAAACAATTAAGCATGGGTTGCCTCCCAGGAAGCGTTTTTCTTTTTTTTTAAGAGTCTTGTAGCTAGACTCGTAGTTGTGCTCCTACGTAACTTCATTACCGCCACCTTCTTCCTTCTGACGGTCTCTATTGGGAGATTCCATGTTGTAGAAATGCCCTATGATGCACTTTTCTAAGAGTTCATCCACTCCTCAATCGGTCCTATATTCCGGTCCTAGGTTCAAGCAATCCTTATAGAATCCAAAAATCTTAGCCATAACATAATCTACTCCTTTTTCCCTATCCTCATCATTCCTATAATAGACCGATAGTTTAAGTTCCTTTTCATCATTAGAGAGTGATGAAAACTTCTCAATCTTAAACGGCATTTGGTAAGCTATGTCATCGGTCTCATCCTTGAATCTCACTACTCCTAACGAGGTATCATAGGTCATCCCGGTGCTTTCTATGAAAGGTTTTCCTAGAATAACGTGGGACAAGCTAGGGTCTATTGTCGTGCTAATATCATCCACAATTATGAAGTCCGTAGGAAACGTGAAACTACCTACATAAACGGGAAATTCCTTAACTCTACCAAGAAAATTGCACTTATCCCTAGGATTATCGGGGTCTTGCCTAGTTGGAATAGGCTTCTTCATTACCCAATTGTAGTAGGTGCTAGTCATTATGTTGATTGGGGATTTGCGATCAATGTAGGCCTTTGCCACAAAAAGGTGTCCTATGCAACATGGTATGTTAAGATTCCAAGGGTTCCCAAACTTGATTCTAGGGCTTTTCCTAACATACATGTTACGGAGGTCACGCACTAAGTGAGGGTGGCGAGATAGTTCTTCTTCCGTAGGAAACTTATTGAAATAGTCATTGTCTACTTCATCTACTTCCTCGGTTGTTTCATTATTCTCAAGTGTATGGTCCTCTTCGTCATTTGTTCCATTAGGTTTCACCAAGGTGATGGTATTGACGAATTGAACGTGCTTAGCTAGCTTACTTGGGTCCTTAATCTCTACACCGGAAGGCTCGGGAGTTGAGATAGCACTAACCTTCCTATCACTATTGGTTATGGCTTTCAAAAGGTTGTCTATCTTCCTATCCATTTTGGCTTGTTGTTGGTTAAAGCGGTCCGAGAGCTTAGCTATTTGGTCTTCTTGGGATGCAACTAGGTTCTGCAACATCCCTTCGATGTTTTGTTGGTTAGGACCGTTAGGTGGGGGCCTTGAAAAATCATTGGATGTGAATTATTTGGTTTGTCCCCAGTAGAAGTCGGGCTTGCCTTTCCATGCCTCTCGGGTTTCATTGAAATTCCTAGGTCCGGGTATTGTAGGGAATCTTCCTCCCGTTCCATTAATACGCGAGGATATGTAGTCAACGGAAGCATGTTTGGGGGATCGGGTGCTAGTGCGCGTGTGTTGGGAATTAAGGTAAACTACTGATTCTGCCGAAGCATCTGCCGAAGAGATTCTGCCGAAGAAGAATGGATTCTGCCGAAGTTATACTTCAGCAGAAGTGTTAAAACAGATATTGTGTTGCTGCTGAAAGTGCGAACCACGTAGGAGAGATAAGCTCAGTATAGAGTAAAAGTCAGAGCCGTATTAAAGATAGGTTGGCGCCGTTTTATGTAGAGCTTACTCAGAATAAACACGATGATTAACAAAACAATATGATTAGTTGCATGCTTGTCTAGATGCATGCTTAGTCTATGTTAGTATTAGGAGCGTAAATTGTCAACGCTCATTAGGGTTTCTTGCCTATATAAGAAACCATGATAGTTTGTAATAGATAAGTTTTTCTCAAGTATTTCAAGTCTTGTATAACATTCGAAACATAGAGTTTCTATAATAAAAAGATCCATAGAGGATCAAAGAGTTCTTAGTTAATATAACTTGTATTTACTTTCCGCTACAATACGAGTTGTAGAGATCTTCCATTAGTTTGCTTGTGATTACATAGGCAACACTAACGATCTCCGAGTGCTTAAGATCTATCAAGGTCTTTGTGGTTCATCAAGTGGTATCAGAGCCTCGGGAAAGTCTCTACGTTACTAAGAACCATTCTCACCACCATACAATCAAACATTCATTCACTATGCCTGGATCCGATAATGAAACTGAAGTCACCAACACAAACAACACCAACACCACTTCCATGCAACAGCTCAGTCTCTCAAACAGTAATGGTAAATTTCCTTACTTAAAACGGGAAGAGTATGAACTTTGGACTATGAAAATGGAAAACTGGATTTCCAATATTGATTGGAATCTGTGGGAAATAGTGAAGAAAGGAAACAGTCTAAAGAAGATGATTCCTGACAGGGATGGGAAATTTATCATGGCACCACCAAAAACTTCTGAAGAGGTGCTGGCTATGCAGAGAGAGCATAAAGTAAAAACTATTCTGCTTCAACCCATACCAGAAGATCATCTGTGTGATTTTCATCATATGGATGATGCAAAGGACATATGGATGGCTCTCAAAGCAAGGTTCGGTGGAAATGAAGAATCAAAGAGGATGAGGAAGTCCATGCTGAGACAACAGTTTCAGGACTTTAATATCTCCGAAGAAGAAGGTATCCACAAGGGATATGACAGGTTCCATAGGATTTTGAGTCAGCTAAACCAGCTGAATGCAAAACCTGATAATGATGACTGCAACTCAAAGTTCCTTCGATCATTACCTCCATCATGGTTACATGTAAGTATTGCCCTCAAGGCTAAAGGAGGGTTAGATATGCTTACCTTTGATGAGTTGTATAACAGACTCAGAACCCTTGAACCTGATGTCAGAACTCCCTACCGTACATCTTCTTCTGGCCATGCAGCTTTTGTTGGGACATCTCACTCCAACATGATGGTGCAAGCTCCTAGTTCCAACTATTTTCCATCATCTCCGAGCTCCAACTACTTTCCATCATCATCTTGTGCTCCCACTCCACCACATAACCCTCGTCCCACTCCACCATGTTCTCAAACTAGGACTAGTAGTGTGATGGAGGATGTTCTTCATTCTTTTGTTGCTGATTATGATACTCAGCAGTATCTGGCATATGAAGACTTTGATCAGTTGGACCCACTTGAAATGGAGGAAATGAAGCTGAAAATGCAGGTGGCATTGCTGTCAGTGGACATCAAAAGGTTTGAAGAGAAGGCTGGAAGGAAGTTTGTTTTCAAGGGAAAGGAACCAGCACGCTTTGACAGGAGGAAAGTCAAGTGCTTCACTTGTCATCAGATGGGGCATTTCTCAAGAGAATGCAAGGACAGAAAGAGTGGAGATGGAGCTAACTACCTTTCATGTCAGCAGAAACAGCAGGAAACTGGAGCTTCAGCAGCTCTCCTCACCATGGACGAACAGGTCAACTGGACTGCCCATGAACCTGTGAATGAGGAAGCTCATGACACTGATAAGCTTGGATTGTTGGCAAGGTGCACTTCGGATGAAAGGCATGATCAGTTTGCCTTGATGGGACTATCTCAGGTACACAACTGTATATTTGGTTGTAGTCTAAGATACAATGAACTTAAAGAAGAATTTGATGCTATGAAACCTAAGTTTGATGAATGCTATGTAGAAAATGAAGCTCATAAACTAGCATTAAAAACAGTAGAAAGACAAAAAGTATGGTTTCAAAAGAATCAAATAGCTTATGAAGAAAAGATAAAAGTGTTACAGTTTGATCTAGAAGTTGCAAATAATTACTTGAAACTGTCTGAGAAAGCAAAGGATGAAGCTGTGTCTGAGAACCTAGAGCTTAAAGAAAAGGTTGCTGAGGAAATAGCTAGGAATAAACAATGGTTAATTTCAGGTGATAATCTGGCTAGAGAACTTTATAACAGTCAATCAGTAACCTCTGGCTTAGGATTAGGCTTTCAAAAATATGTAGGAGTAGAAGCTAGGTATGATGGTCGTAAATCCACACCTGCAGGATTAGCTAACTTTGTAAAAGAAGGTAATATGCATGCTGTCCCTGGTCCTATTAGAGGTGAATTTATGCCCACAGACCTATCCATCACTGTTGACTTTGATGGATCACATCATCTATATGGCAAAAAGTCAAAAGACTTGCCAGACCCTGATACCTCATCTAATGACTTTGTCTCTTGCTCTGACAGTGACAATTCATCGGATCAAGGGTCCACTTCCTATGAAAGCTGTGATTCAAATGAGAAGTCTGACCTTCCCAAGCCTGAACCTACACCCAAGCCTGCACTCCAGTCTACTTATGAGCCTTCTAGGGAAGCTGCTGAGGAATCAACTTCCAAGACAGTTTCTTCTGAAGACTTGTCTTTTACATCTTTGAATAATCAGTCTGTTAAAAACAATTCCTTGAATGTATCTGTTTTAAGTACTTCTGCATGTAATCAAACATCTCCCTATTTGAATAAATCTTCTAAGAAGAAGACATGTTTTGTATGTGGAAGTAAATTTCATTTGATTAAGGATTGTGATTTTTATGAACAAAGATTGGGTGCATGTGCTACTCACCAGAAACACAAACCTAACTGGATAAATGTTGCTAATATTCCACCTTATGTCCCACAAGCAGCTAATACTGACTCTCATTGGAGAAGTTCAGTTACCAGACCTTATGTCCAACCAACTAGCCCATACTTTAAACATGGTTATTGGCCTACATATGTTGACTCTATGTATGCTGAGATGGGATATGGGAGCACTGTTGTGAAGCCCTCAGCAGGTTGTTCTTGGACTAACAAGGGACCCAATTACCAATGGAGGACCAAGAACAATGATGGATCCTCTAAATCTTCATGCCCTAAACCTGTGATCCACAAGGCAGGTTCAAGTCAGTAATGACTTGAACCTCCATTGTATACTAACCGTATGTATATATTTTGTTGTTGTTTGTAGGATCATCCCCTTAAGCATAAGAATATTGGTATTGTTGATAGTGGTTGTTCCAGAAGCATGTCTGGGAACAGGGATATGATGCACAATTTTGTTCCTATAGAAGGAGGAGGCAATGTGACTTTTGGAGGAAGTGATGGGAGTATTACAGGGAAAGGCACCATAAAGACACCTCATCTGGATTTTGAAAATGTGTACTTTGTTAAGGAACTTCAGCATTTCAACTTGTTCTCTGTTTCACAAATCTGTGACACCAAGAACAAAGTTCTCTTCACTGAGAATGAATGTCTTGTGCTGTCTAAAGACTTCAAACTCCCAGAAGAAACTTCAATTCTACTGAAAGTTCCTCGAACTCACAACTTATACACATTCAACCTTAATGAAGTTCAACCAGGTGGTGACCTCACTTGCTTGGTGGCTAAAGCATCTCTTGATGAGTCCACTAAATGGCATAGAAGAATGGCGCATGTGAATTTCAAGACCATTAACAAACTCTCTAAAATGGGTCTTGTTGAAGGTCTTCCCACCAAAGTATTCACAAATGATCATAATTGTGTTGCTTGCAACAAAGGAAAACAACACAGAGCTTCTTACAAAGCTATCAATGCTATGAGCATCATTACTGAGCCTCTTCAGTTGCTTCACATGGATCTATTTAGTCCAACTCAAGTCAGAAGCATTGATCATAAGTACTTCTGTTTGGTGATCACTGATGGCTATAGCAGATTTTGCTGGGTTTTCTTTCTCAGAACCAAAGATGAAACATCTCAAGTGCTGACTAAATTCATCACTCTTGTTGAAAATCAGTTGAACAAAAAGGTTAAGGGAATTCGGTGTGATAATGGGACAGAGTTCAAAAATGCTATTCTTATAGAACTCTGTGGGTCAAAAGGCATCAAAAGGGACTATAGTAATCCAAGAACCCCACAACAAAATGGGGTGGCTGAAAGAAAGAATAGGACCTTAATAGAGGCTGCTAGATCCATGCTTGCAGACTCTAAACTGCCCACTATGTTCTGGACTGAAGCTGTTGGCACTGCGTGCTATGTGCTAAACAGGGTATCCATTACCAGACCACAACTCAAAACCCCATATGAACTTCTCTTTGGGAAGGCTCCTGTCATTCACTACCTAAAACCTTTTGGTTGTCAAGTGACCATTCTGAACACTAGTGATCCATTGGGAAAGTTTGATGAAAAGGCTGATGATGGCTATATTGTGGGTTATTCAGCTCATAGTAAGGCATACAGGGTGTACAACTTGCAAGCCAAGAAAATAGAGGAGACGTTGAACCTGAGATTTTTGGAAGATAAGCCTAATGTTCAAGGACAAGTTCATTCGTGGTCCTTTGATCTTGACTACTTAACTGATTATTTGGGTTACACCAGACATTTGGCTAACCACAATGCAGGTCCTCAAGAGTCTCCAACTAACAATGCAGGTCCCTTAGCTGATGACTCTGAAAATGAGTTTGAAGATGATGAGCAACCCATACTTGTGCCTTCTTTCTCCCCTAACAATATTGCAGGTACCACCTCCAAGGATACTGCTGATTCGAGTGATGAAGATGACTCTCATTATGCTGAGGACCTTGCCAGGCTTCAGACTCAAGAATTTGCAGCTAAGCTTGAAGCAGAGAAACTGAATGGAGAGGTTGCTAATGAAGAAGTCGGTGGAAATCATGTTTCTGCTGAAGTTGATTCTGTCACACCTACCTTCCCCAAATCTGCTGAAGGCTATGTTGTTCCTTCTCAAGTATCTTCCGACTTTGGTAAACCCTATACACGCTTTCCAAAACCTTCAGATCTCGGAAATCATCAACCCAAAGCTGGCATATTCACCTCACCCTCTTATGATGCTGAATTTGAGCCAACCATCACTAATCTTGATTCATCCATTGAAGTCAACCCCACTACTACTCAGAGGGTCAATATAGCTCATCCTCAATCCAACATTATTGGTGATCTTCTGGCACTTGTTAGAACTAGAAGGGCTATCACCAGTCCTCAGTTTGGACAGATTGCTTTTCTCTCTTATGTCTCCAACCAGCAAAGAGACAATCACACAGACTTCAAGCATTGTCTGTTTGCTTGTTTTCTCTCTCAAGTGGAACCAACTAGTGTTTCTCAAGCTCTCAACGATTCAAGCTGGCTCGAAGCAATGCAAGAAGAAATGAAACAATTTCACAATCAGCAGGTTTGGATTTTGGTTCCACTCCCTGATGGCAAATATGCCATTGGGACAAAATGGGTTTTGAAGAATAAGAGAGATGCTAGGGGTGTTATGATAAAAAACAAAGCAAGATTAGTAGCTCAAGGCTTCAGACAAGAGGAAGGGATTGATTATGATGAAGTGTTTGCACCTGTTGCCAGAGTTGAAGCAATTCGCATTTTCTTGGCATATGCTTCATACATGGGTTTCATGGTGTATCAGATGGATGTCAAGGGTGCTTTTCTATACGGTGAGATTGAAGAGGAAGTTTATGTCTCTCAACCCAAGGGATTTGAAGACCCAGATCACCCAAATCATGTTTACAAAGTTGTTAAAGCTCTTTATGGCTTTCATCAGGCACCAAGAGCTTGGTATGCTAGGCTTTCATCATTCCTGCTGAAGCATGGCTATAGGAGAGGTGCTATCGATAAAACTCTGTTCCTCAAGAAGAATTACTCAAACATCATTCTGGTGCAAGTTTATGTGGACGACATTATTTTTGGTTCCACAAACGAAGCTTGGTGCAGAGAATTTGAGGAACTAATGAAGGGTGAATTTCAAATGAGTGCTATGGGAGAGCTTACTTTCTTTTTGGGTCTTCAGGTTCAGCAGAAACAAGATGGCATCTTTATCAGTCAAGATAAATATGTGAGGGACATTTTGAGAACTGACTATTTCTACGGTAGAACAAAGACGACTTGGACTTCTGGGTTTTTCTTTCATTCGAGAGGGTATCGTGAGTAAACTTTAAGTGGGAAGTAATCAAGGAGTTTAAGAGACGTGGTTCGAAGCAAACACCTTGGTTTTTATTACAGCAGGTGTATTTGAACGTGGTCTTACTACAAACTCATTAAGAAGAACTCCTTGTCTCAAAATAGCTATCGTGGAGAGGATATCGGTACGAAGTCGTCCTTACTACTTTCGGATCGTATGGTTCGAGAACCACGGACTACTTTCGGTATTTCTCGAAATTGTTGAAACATTTGTACTAAACCCACTAGACCCAGAAGTTTAGGGAACCCAACTCTCTGTATTTGAAGGAGAAGTTAGAGTGGCATATCTTTTCGTGGGAA
>BPTQ01000002.1:247057063-247114349 GCA_019973895.1 Chrysanthemum seticuspe | reverse complement strand
CCTTGTCGCAATAATAGGTGGTAACTTGAGTGAACAGAGAAAGTAAGTCTGCCCCGTCTACCAAGTGTAGAATTTCCTTCAGAAAGGTGAATTCCATTGAAGTGGAGTCCCTTCGATGAAGAACATTCATCTCATCATCCTTTAATTTCCAAGCTATCACCTCATCTGAATTTCCATCAGGAAAATCAGCAGCAGACCCTTCTATAATGAAAGTTGAGTCATCAGCTTCAAGATCCAAAGGAGATCTTTTGGCCATACTCTTCTTTCTCCTCCCAGGCTGATAGATTTCCCTAGAGGGAGCATTGTCATCTTGTGCATGTGTGGTAGGACTTGAATTGGTAGATGGAGAGTTGGTTGGAGCACGAAGTGCTTTCATCCTGTGGAGCATCTTTATTGCCCTTTCTGTTTTAGTTTCTGCGAGATCAGCTTCCTTAACTTTAGAATCTTCCAGTGTGACAACAGGTGTTACTGAGGGAGTGGGGGCTGATTCTTCAGGTGCTTCAGGAGAAATGGAAGATGGTTCAGCAGATTGACCCTTGTTAGTAGAGGAAGCAACTTCAGAAGTTGCTTCAGCAGGAATGACTGGAGAAGTCACCGTGGGTGGAGTATCATCTGACTTGAGTCTTTTGGCTTCTTGAACAACTTCATTCTCTGAAATCCTTTTTAAGTTGGTAGAATGTGTTGAAGATGATGATCTTTCCTTCATGATTTGGTTATATTTGCGATACATGACATGATCAGGAAAAGCCTTGACTTGTTTCATTGTTAAGCCAGAGTTGTACATTGAGCATTGGTTTTTCACCACCCTTCTTATTTCATCTTTAGAAGGAGGTTTGTCTTTGGCCTTCTCAGCTTTGATGGCCCTCTTTTGTGCGATTGCTTCTTGCTTCCTTTGTCTTCCCTGAGCCATCATTCGCTCCACATAATTGTCACTGAGGAAATCTCCACCTAGTATACTTTGAGCTAGAGAAGGTCTTGAAATGACTTGCTGAGTTAGAATATCCCAGTGTTCAGCAGGCATCTGAACCCTCAGTTCATCTAGTTCTTTTCTTCTCTCAGGAGTTAAAGATGAAAATTCCTCTGTTTCAAGTTGTTTAGCCAATGCTACACTTTCCTTTGACTTCTCAAACTCTGCCAATCTACTTGCTTGACCTAGTCTTTCCTCCTCACTTACCAGGTCAGGACCAAGTTCATCTTCAGTGATGACATTTTTCCCTTTGTCATCAGGCTTCTTAACACACTCATCTTCAGATAAATCAACAACAGTCACTTTTGGTGCAATACCCATGTCATTATGATCAGAAGAAACATCTTCCATTTGCACATCAGCAGATGCAGTCTTATCAGCACTTGGTTCTTTAGAAGCTTCAGGAGAAACCTTATGAAGATCAGATCTCTTTCTTCTTGTGTACAGAACAGGTTCCTTCTTCTTTGAGGAAGTAGCAGCTAATGATAAAGAATCTTTGAGAGAAACATCAGCCAACATGTCCAGAGACTCAAAATGAGGACCTTATTGTTCTTCATCAGAGGAAACCACAAGTTTCCTTTTGGAGCCCCCTTTGAGTTTGTTCTCTAATTCTTTGACTTGATTCTGCAGATCGTCAATCTTACTACCAAGAGAAGACTTGGTCTCTTGAAGTTCCTTTTTCAGACTATTAACCTCTGCAGCATACCTGTTGACCAGAGCATAGATAGATGAGAGTGTAATAGGGTCCTCAGCTCCACCAGCAGATTGCTCTGTGGTCAGGGGAGCTTCATTGGACCTTTCAGAAGAAACATGGTCATGCTCAATGTGAGGAAGATCTTCATTGAGAGGATCCCTAACAGGACTTGGTGTGGGTGGTCTATGTAGATCTGACTCATCATGAGTAGCAAGAGTGGGTGGAGGATTGGGACAGGGTGGCTGGTCTGGAGCAACATGAGTTGCTTCAACAGTTGAAGATGGGCCCTCATCAATGTTAACCAATGGATTACCATCAGTAGCAACAGGTGAGGTAGGAGGATTATGAGTCACATTCTCCTCATCAGCAGCCTCATTACCTTGAGGCAACATGGCTGCTAGCAAGGGATGATGTTCCCCCTGAAAGTTGGTTCTCATTGTAGCAAACAGTTTAGCAGTTAAAGTACCTATGGGATAGAAAGATTTGGTTTGGGTAGTGGTGTCTAAAATCATTTGTAGAAACCTTGGGTACATTAAAAATTTTCCCTTTTTCTTTTGAATATTTTCAACCAAGTTTTCAAAAATATACTTAGAAAAATTGAAAGTTACTCCTTGGGAAAGACACACAATACCATAGCCCAATTGTGTAGAGAACTGATCCCATCCTCCGGTCTTGTTGCTCATGCATTGAAGCAAAGTGTGAACCATGAACCTCCATTTTGGACAGAGTTCCTTCTTCAGCCACATATCAGTTCTTGTTCCTCGATACCCAATAGCCCTTAGCCCATTAAGCACATCTTCCTGATTAGAGTAAAATACTCCATCAGCATCTTCCAAGTGAAGCTTCCTCCTAATTAGGTCCTCGGCCACAATGTACTCTGTTTCATCAATCACAGCCCTAATCTCTGTCTCGCTTTTCTTCTCAGCAGTTTCCCAAAATTGAGTGATCAGAGATTCATATATCTCATTTGGAGAATGAGTTAGAGCATAATAAATCTTGGACCTTTTCAGGAATTCCACCATTGGTTCGTACAATTCATATCCCTTGCCATTTCCCAGAAATGCAACTTTGTTGTGATCATGTTTAAATTCAAGAGCCATGAGGAATATGAGTGTTTAGGATTATGATTCTTGAAATGGTGAGAGTTTGAGAACGCAGAATGAGAGGGAATTGGTTTGTTCTGAAGCGAGTGATGGTGGATGAAGTGTTTTTGCCCAAATAATAGTCAAAGAAAAATGGACCGTTTGGTTGACCTTTGCTGACGTGTATTGCATCTTTGACCCAACCCAAAATAACACTTCAGCAGGAACACATGATCAATCTGCTGAAGTTATAGCTTCAGCAGAATGCATCAAAGATAAGAATATCTTCGGTAAGTTTCTAGAATTACTGTGCCACCCACTTGCATTAAACTCATTGAACCTTGAATCCGTCTATAAAATGATCCCAATGTAACTCATCTCTTCACCAAGATCCCCAAATATTTACCACAAACCCTAGAAGCCAAATAACCCCAATCAACAAAATTGCACTATGACTACCAAACCTGAGATCATAGATCTCACTTCCTCATCTTCATCATCCTCTTCATCATCATCAAGTGGTGAATCAAACCCATGGCTACATTACATTCCTCAACCCTATCCACGACCAAATAAATCGCCCTTTCTCCCTTCTTCAGAAGATGACAGTGTAGTGAATCCAAGTGAATCTGCTGATGATTCTGATGACTCCTATAAGGAGGGAACGTCTTACTCCCAACCTCCAGCACCTCGGTCTCAACAAAGACCTCGTGCCAGGAATCCGCCACTCCCCAAAGATAGAGAGGTGGTTCTTGGTCTCATTGCGCCATCTTTTGGTGCATGAACACACATCGTATAGTAGAAGGGCTTAAGGAGGGTGGATCGATTGCATCTTGGTTGAAATGAATAGATGAAGCACACAGGACACGTTAGTTCTCTACGTCATCCTGCGTGGTCATCGTCATCATCAATCGGTTGCATCAATCCATCCTCCCATTTTGGTCCTTAGCATCTTCGTCGTCCTGGTCATGCATATCCAACCAGCCAGTTAAACTAAATGGGTGGATATGCAAGACCTACGAAAGCAAAGCCAGCATCTAATGCATATCCAACATTCACTTAGATTTCAGAATGAAGGATATACACTAGAGTAGGCTTAGCTTAAGTGTACAGCTCGTATCTTGAAGATGCATAGTAGTAGGTTGACTTTATGTAAGCTGTAAGCTGTAAACTGTTTCTTGAATGAATGAATGAACAATTTGACTTCAATATCTTTTCTTCAGTATTATAACTTCAGTGGAATCAAATTGTATGCTTCAGTACTTTTGATATCAGAAGAAACAAGTAACACTCTTTCAGCTATCTGGACCATGTACTAATGAGCCACTCTTGATGAATTTGATCTTGATCATGCGATATACAAACTGCAATCCAGATAAGGAACAGACAAAATGCAGTACAGACAACTGCAAAACAGACACAAAAACATACACAAAAACAAACAAACTAGAGAAATATTAGAAGTTAGAGTTAGAATACAAACTAATATACAAAAATATGCAGAGTTTGCACAAATCCTCCCCTTTTTTTAACTAAGAACTCTTTGATCCTCTATGGATCTTTTTATTATAGAAACTCTATGTTTCGAATGTTATACAAGACTTGAAATACTTGAGAAAAACTTATCTATTACAAACTATCATGGTTTCTTATATAGGCAAGAAACCCTAATGAGCGTTGACAATTTACGCTCCTAATACTAACATAGACTAAGCATGCATCTAGACAAGCATGCAACTAATCATATTGTTTTGTTAATCATCGTGTTTATTCTGAGTAAGCTCTACATAAAACGGCGCCAACCTATCTTTAATACGGCTCTGACTTTTACTCTATACTGAGCTTATCTCTCCTACGTGGTTCGCACTTTCAGCAGCAACACAATATCTGTTTTAACACTTCTGCTGAAGTATAACTTCGGTAGAATCCATTCTTCTTCGGCAGAATCTCTTCGGCAGATGCTTCGGCAGAATCTCTTCGGCAGATGCTTCGGCAGAATTAGTGTTGCCTATGTAATCACAAGCAAACTAACCTTTTATGCAGGTTTGTTTGTTGTCCAATTCTGATGGTCTTTAACTCACCGGATGTACCTTGTGTATGTCAAAGAGTTGACTAGTCCAAAGGGTACAGCTTTGGTAAAGACACATCAAATCTGTTGATAGCTGTAATGGTTTGCTCAAAATCATAGGGTATGCAACCGCCCATGCTTCATTGCTGAGGGTTGTATGGTCATCAATTCACCATGGTCTATTCCTTTTTGGAATCCAAGAATTGGCTAGCCCACATGTATATGGCATGTGGTAAAGGCAACTGAATCCATATTTGGTGCTCAATTCACCAATTCTAAGAATTGACTAGTCCTGAGCAAACGGCTACAGGTAAAGACAAGACAAATCAGTTTATATGGTTGCTGGTTTGCCAATAAATCAGATGGTTATCAATGTACCATAGTTTTCGAACCCAAACATGTGGCTACTCCAGTAGTAATGGCTATTGGTAAAGAGACATCAAATCCATTAATTTCAATGATTCACCTCTCACAGGAGTTAACACACCTGGAAGTGATGAGAATAGTATTGAACTTATATGTTTTGATGTACATGATGTCATTTGTTACTGCAAAGATCTGATGTTTCACAATTCAGTCATCATACAGATGTTCTTCTTCTGAATCCTTGTTGCTGATCCTCAAGATCCTGGCCACTCATAGCTCAACAGCATAATGGTACAATCATCAAGGAAAATGGTACAATCCTCAACAGCATTATCGATCTATCAAGGAAACTGGAACTTAACCTAGTCAAATTCCAGTTTAGGGGAGGATTGTTGGGAATTAAGGTAAACTACTGATTCTGCCGAAGCATCTGCCGAAGAGATTCTGCCGAAGAAGAATGGATTCTGCCGAAGTTATACTTCAGCAGAAGTGTTAAAACAGATATTGTGTTGCTGCTGAAAGTGCGAACCACGTAGGAGAGATAAGCTCAGTATAGAGTAAAAGTCAGAGCCGTATTAAAGATAGGTTGGCGCCGTTTTATGTAGAGCTTACTCAGAATAAACACGATGATTAACAAAACAATATGATTAGTTGCATGCTTGTCTAGATGCATGCTTAGTCTATGTTAGTATTAGGAGCGTAAATTGTCAACTGTCATTAGGGTTTCTTGCCTATATAAGAAACCATGATAGTTTGTAATAGATAAGTTTTTCTCAAGTATTTCAAGTCTTGTATAACATTCGAAACATAGAGTTTCTATAATAAAAAGATCCATAGAGGATCAAAGAGTTCTTAGTTAATATAACTTGTATTTACTTTCTGCTACAATATGAGTTGTAGAGATCTTCCATTAGTTTGCTTGTGATTACATAGGCAACACTAACGATCTCCGAGTGCTTAAGATCTATCAAGGTCTTTGTGGTTCATCAGCGTGTTATGAGGATCACAAAACGGCTCACACGAGGAAGAAACTTTGTTCACATGGTGTGAAGACTTAGGATTTTCGTAGAAACTCATTAGGAATTTTACTTGATCTTCAAGTTCGATCATCCTACGGTCGTAAGGTTGTGAGTTAATGGGAGGCAAGGAGATTGCCTTAACGGTTTTGGGCAGCTCACGAGGGTCATCCCAACTTTCATTGTCATAGAGGGCAAGGTCCTCTATTATACCCCATGATTCTTCCGCGGTGAGATCACTAAGTTTTCCACCGGCCGCTTGGTCAATGGATCGCTTGGTGGGGAAGTTGACATGATCATAGAAAAGTTGGACTTGGAGCCAAATATCAATGCCGTGATGAGGGACTTTATGAAGTAAGTCCTTGAATCGAGTCCATGCTTCGTAGAGAGATTCACCTTGACGTTGTTGGAACATCAAGATGTCATACCTAAGCTTAGTGGTTCTCCCCGGTGGGAAAAATTGAGCAAGGAAGCGAGAGGTCAGATCATCCCAACTTGAGATGGAGCCGGCGGGAAGTCGCTCAAGCCAATTACTAGCTTGCTCCCGTAAAGAAAATTGGAAGAGACGCAGGCGCGTGGTCTCCCGAGTAGTAGCATCAAGGTCGAGGGAATCAACAATTTTGAGGAAATCCCTCATATGCTGATTTGGATCTTCGGAACGAAGTCCATGGAATACACATCCGTTTTGCACCAACCGGATGGTGTCGGATCGCAGGGCCTTAGTTTGGGCTTGGTCGGGAAGCTCAATGGTGTTCCTATAGCCTAAGTGGCTTGGTCTCGAGTATTCACCAAGAGTACGGGCTCTTGGCGGGTCATTTGGTGGTGGGTTGATGAGTGGTGGTTGGTTATCACCTTCCATGATGAAAAGTGATGGAATTACGAACAAAGGTCACGAAGAAGGGGGATAGACTAAGAGAAAGCTAAAAATGAGAAAAAAGTTTACTTGATAGGAATCAAGTAAAGAAACCTAAACGAGGTGGACTACTAACTAGCTATTCTATTCCCCGGCAGGGGCGCTAAAAACTTGATAACGCTACACGCGTCGTTCGGGGTCAAAGGAACTTCCTTTTCGTCGAGCAAGTTTTTCAACACCCTAGGCAGTGAACCTAATCGTTGTAGTGTAGTATTAGGGTAAGCCACGGGTATTGATATCGTTCTCTAGGGGAATAGGAATGCTAGTGAGAAGTTACTACACTAAGGTTGGGGTTGAGGAAGATTATTTTTTATCTTTTTATATTTTTAAGAAAAGGAAAGGTACGAATCTCGGGGTTTGAATTTTGGGGGGTTGGTATTGCTACCGATTACTCTACTTATCTAATTATCTAATCTAAGGTGTATGTAGTCTATGTCTAATTATTGTGTGCTCGTATGATAGTTTAAAGATGTGTTTACTTAGGTTTTACTACTCCTTAATTATCTCCTATTGGTGGTTGAATTGTCACGTCCTTATTCCTAGTTGCGTTGTGTGTCTAAGGTTGTAGGGTATGCGTTTCTCCCTAACTCTTTGAACTTACCAAAGGGTCTCGTCTACAAAACCCACTAGGGATAATAAACTCTTACTCTAAGGCACTCTTTGGATGGTTTAGCTTACAACTATTTAAGGAGTCATATTCTAAGGTTCACAAAGATTTAATCAAGCATTAAGTACACAACGAATGACCTATCGCATTACTAGATCATTAATCAACTAAGATAAGAGACAACCAATCAATATTCAATAATTAAGTTTCATATTCCCTAAGCAAACACACAAGTAAATTAGCCGGACATGGAGAACATGCAAGCATACATACAAATAATCAAAGACATAATTGAATTAATGAAGTAAAACACTTATCTTGGTGTAAGATAGGGTTTGAAACCCTAAAATACTGTACAAGACAGCCTTGGTTCGGTTTAGGTTCCTACTCCAAAAGACTACACACAAATACTGAAAAATTCGGATTCTATATATAAGATTACATCTGCGACGGCGTCACCTTATGTATTGTCACGCCGTCGGGTCGCCGTCATTAGGGTTTCGTCTTGGCAACGATAGACTTGCGACGGCGTCACCTTATGCTTGTGACGCCGTCCTCTTCAGCTTCTGACGCCGTCTGGATTGCATCTAGGCCGTCTGAGTTGCGACGTCCTACTCTTTTATAACTTGACGTCGTCACTTGAAAATAGGAGTTTTGGCTTCCGTCCCGTCACAAAATCCTCCGATGGCGTCGTAATTTAACACCTGACGCCGTCACCTTATGTTTTCAGCAGCTTTGAGTGTCTCGATTATGACTTTGGCCATTTTCTTCGTATATTCGCGCCTTTTCGTCCAAATAAGTGCCATTCCAGCATTTTGCCTTCAAGAGACCTAAAAAGTGAAAAGGAACGATATTAAGCAATAACGGATATAAAAGTGATCAAATAAGGGCTTAAACGACCCCTCAAAAAGGTACCTTTTAAAACCTTATCAGAGTCTGTGCTCTCGCTAAAACCTGATGTAAAGTGAGCTGCCTAGAAGAGCTAGGGCGATCTGATGATGATGAACTAGTGTGACGGGCGATCTCATAAGGATCACCCTGCGCAACCGTCATGAGAGTCAATGCTGGCGAACTAGCAACAAAAAGGACCTCCTCAGACACATCAAAAGCTAGTGAAGGCATAGTCTGTGACAATGGCATAGGGTAGGTATAAGTGTTCGAAACAACTATTTTTAATAAGCGCATCAATTTAACCAAAACACATATCACATAATGAAAGCTTTAAAAGTAGAGGTACCGCATTACTCAAAACATGCCTTTAATAAAACACATAAGTTCCGTTCCATCACATAATCCCATATCAAATTAATCGAGTTCAACATTTCCAAAATCATAATATATCATTTTCAGGGCGTTACTATTTGATTGGTATCGCACACAAGTATAATAAAAGATAACCATTTAACCATTCAAAACCAATCTCAAATCAAATATTCAAACATTTAATCTGAAAGTATAAATATTAGGCCCAAAACATAGTTTACTAAAATAGGTCCCCATAGTTTATCAGAGTCAGAAATGATCCTTGAACCCCGCCTTCTTGCCAAGCTTCCACAATCCACATATTCCAAACATCTTTCAAATACCTGAGAAATCATGCTAAAAGGTCAGCTTACGCTGGTAAGTTCATAGGTTTAAGTTCAACAAAATCATGGTGGACCAGTAAGAGTTGATTTGCTATGCAAGACCTAAGATAAATAAATACCGTTTGCACATCGATCCTACCAGGATCACCAATCATAACACACGTCCCGCATCCAGGGACTACTCGGGCCCGCGACTCTAGTCCAGCGCTGTCGTGGCAAAATCTAGAACAATTGCCAACCCCAGACTAGGTCGATGTAGAAGTCTATTCTTAGTTAGGCACGGTTAAACCTAAACTAAGGCAGCAACTACCGCACATCTATCTAAACAGTCAAGCATATAAGCAAATCCAAATAGTTTTAACGGTCCAAAAACAACAGCATGATTCACACCCCAAAGTAGTTCAAAACGTAGTTAAAACGTAGATAAAAGTGGGGCTATGAAACTCACCTCAAGCAATCAACGCACAATCAACACACAAATATCACTAGCAGAAGATAACAGAAATCACAGCACAACAACTATCGACTCAGCACAACCTATTAATGTAGACCAACTTTAATACATATATTCCTCAAAATCAACGTTATCTACCCCAATATATTCCATTTCTTTATTTACAAAAACGTCTCGTTTCACCATTAATCCTAGTGTTTGGTATCCTCATGTGGGTGTATCAACTCAATATGATGCCATGAATACACTCAAACAACCAATATATAACTCAATGCGACACAATGAGACCTCTAAACGATAAGCTCCATAGTTCAATAAGTTTCGGAATAAATAGTAGACCTTATCGAATTCGTCAACTCGATAAACTCATTTATTTATTCGTGTCGCTTATTATTCCATAAATCAATCGTATCCTAAAGAGTCATAAGGATAATTCACCCTTTAATAAGGTTACCCAACGTACCTAGCGGGCTCTTATTAGATTCGTCAACCTAATAAGTCCGCTACCCACGTGGATCAACACTATTAATGCTAGGTTATCCGTAACCCATGCACACATAATGCAAATAAATAATTACTTATCAAATATTAAATGTCCACAATTGACATTTATTGATAAACGTGTACTCGAAACCTTAATTACCTATTTATTACAAAACCTTTCCAATTTAGTCGTTAGTTTCCGTTTAAAAATAGTAAATAACAAGATAAATCTTGTTATCGATATTTTTGGTACAAAAGCTCATTATTATTTACATTTCATAGTTTTATTAGCATTTTCATATATATATATATATATATATATATATATATATATATATATATATATATATATATATATATATATATATATATGAATCTAGATCAAATAAGATCATGCTTAAAGTTGTTAAAATGAGATCGAACTAAAATTTGACAAGAGATACTCTCCTTACAATAAAAATAATTTTTTTATTTACTACAACTAAAATTGTTAAAGTTTCGATAGATTTCTTTTTAAAATTTACGAAACATAGGTGATACACTTTCATTAGAAGTTTAATGTGTATCAGGTTTTTGTATGTGTATCAGGTTTTGGAATATTTATTAGTGTAATGTGTATCAGGTGTATCACTAATCCAAACTCATGTATCATTTGGTTATTAGTTGCTAAAATGTTAATTCGTATTAAAATATTATTTTTTTTGTGTATGATTGCTAAAATTATTATTTGTAAATGTTTTAGTGGTTTTTTAGATTTGATCTTATTTTTACAACTTTAAGCTTGATCTCACATTAACCCTCCCCATATATATATATATATATATTTCGTCAAATTCCGTTATTAATCTCGTATCGTTATTCGTTTCGAGTCCACAAGCACGAGTCATAACTTCTCGGCTTTTAATCATTCAATTGTCCAAATTATACGAAAGTCCATGTTATGGCTTTGTCGGAGTCAACTATTGACTAAAAAGTCAAAGTGACGCCGACGTAGCTCAAAGTCAACAATATATATATATCAAGTCCAAATTAAATGTCACATTATCGCAATTCAATCCCAAACCAACTCAAAACAATCTCGCCAATCAATCAATTAACCAAAAGTACTCGAAACCAATGTTATGACCCAAATGGTCATGACATGGTCGCGGTCAAGACCACGTGAACCAAACAAGCTCTAGAAGCTTTTCGGCTCCACGTGTCTCATCCAAACCTCAACTACATCAACCAACAAGCTACCAAATTGACCCGAATCGGACCCATGACCAAGTAGGCCACGTACATCACCCCATGGGTCACGTACGTGACCATGGTGGTGCGTACGCCATCCCAATTCAATCCAAACACTACCAAATCCAATCCACAACACTCAAATCCAATCATTCAAGCTCCAAACACTAACCAAACACAAAACCCATCAATTATTCTTAATCAAGAGCATGCAACTAAACCCTAAATGTACAAACCCATCAAATTAATACACCACACATGTACCAAACACTAATGACTTGTTTACTTAGTTACTAATTAGCTTTAATTTCATGTTCCACCAAAAGCCCCAAATTATATAATTAGGTCGAAACCCTAATTACCAATTCATGGGTTTTTATTGCCCAATCAAGCTCAAAACATGTTCCATTTACCTTATCTAATCACCAATTGCAAAAGCCCTTTGAAACCTTAAAAGTACGAATCTTAATTCTTGAATTTGAAGGTATTAATGAAGTCCAAATGGAGTGTATGATATATGGTTGGAAAGAGGAGAAAGAGATCTATCTTTTGGTGGTGGAGGTGTATGTTCACTCCCCAGAATACGGCCGTGGTGGCCGGAATAGTGGCCGGAATTAACAAAGGGGGCGGCTAGGGTTTTTTAGAGAGAGAATCAAGAGAGAGAAAGGTGTATTGTGTGTGTTTTTAGTGAGAGAATGAAAGGTGGAAGTGAGGGTGGATGACCCTTTATATACATGGGACTTAGGGACCTCAAAATAATTAAATTAGGGGGGGCGCCGGCTACAATTGAAAGGGGAGGGTTCGGGTTGAAATTTTCGTATCTATCTCGTTTACCCATTCCCGAGCTCACATATCGTCCCCCGAGTGTCCCACGACATTTATTTAACTTTCCAACATTGTTACTTACGTTTTTCCACGAGTTTTGACTATTTATTTGTCAATTTTCGAGTTACGGTCTAAAAGTTACAATAACTCTTGTTTTAGACTTTTCTAGTGCCGAATCGAATAGTGCCTACCAAATAGAGTTAAAACGGATATGATAACTCATTTAATAATGAAATAAACCGTAAAAACCAATCGATGATATAAAATCAAGTCACGGTTTATAAAATAGTGATAAAGGCAAAACTCAGTTTAATTTAACGTAACGCGGTTACCTAAAATAGACTCCCTAAATTGCCAGTTGTCACAATATAGCTCAATATGTTAGTTGGTGCCTGACTTGTTCTAAAGTTAAGGCCGAACATCAGAAACCATCAGGACTTTTAGTTCAACTCGAACTCCCGGAATAGAAACGGGAGCGAATAACCATGGACTTTATCACTAAATTACCGAGAACAGTTAGCGGCAATGACGCTATCTGGGTATTAGTTGATCGTTTAACTAAGTTTGCTCACTTCTTAGCTATTAGTGAAACCGATAGCCTTGATAAGCTTGCTCGATTGTATCTTAAGGAGATAGTATCGCGTCATAGAGTACCGATATCTATCATTTCCGATAGGGATAGTCGTTTTACATCCCATTTTTGGAAGTCATTACAGACAGCATTAGGAATGAATTTGGATATGAGTACTGCTTACCATCCACAGACCGATGGTCAAAGCGAGAGAACCATTCAGACTTTAGAGGACATGCTTAGAGCATGCGTTATTGATTTCGGCAAAGGCTGGGAGAGACACCTCCCTTTGGCCGAATTCTCTTACAACAATAGTTACCACTCTAGCATTAAGGCCGCCCCATTTGAGGCACTGTATGGCCGAAAATGTCGTTCTCCTGTTTGTTGGGCAGAAGTTGGCGAAAGTCAACTTACATGTCCCGAACTTGTCCTAGAAACCACTGAGAAGATAGTTCAGATTCGTAACCGGTTGCAAACCGCTCGCGATAGACAAAAGAGTTATGCCGATAAGAGACGTAAACCTTTAGAATTTCAGGTTGGAGATCGTGTTATGTTGAAAGTTTCTCCTTGGAAAGGAGTGATTCGTTTTGGGAAACATGAAAAACTCAATCCCCGATATATTGGTCCCTTTCCAATCCTGGAAAGAATCGGACCGGTAGCATACCGCCTGGAGCTTCCATCGGAACTGAGTAGTGTACATAATGTCTTTCATGTTAGTAATCTTAAGAAATGTCTTTCGGAGGAAAACATAGTGGTGCCTTTAAGAGACATTCGTGTTGATGAGAAATTGAATTTTGTTGAAGAGCCGATTGAGATTATGGATCGTGAGATTAAGAGGCTGAAGAATAGCCGTATTCCGATTATTAAGGTTCGTTGGAACTCCCGGCATGGACCGGAGTTCACTTGGGAACGTGAGGACGTTTTCCGTAGGAAGTATCCTAAACTTTTCATGACATCAAGCAACTCGGAGTGAAACCCTGGACGGGTTTCTTCTGAGGCTGGGAGGCTGTGACAACCGGCAATTTAGGGAGTCTATTTTAGGTAACCGCATTACGTTAAACTAAACTGAGATTTGCCTTTATCACTATTTTATAAACCGTGACTTGATTTTATATCATCGATTGGTTTTTACGGTTTATTTCATTATTAAATGAGTTATCGTATGCGTTTTAACTCTATTTGGTATGCACTATTCGATTCGGCACTAGAAAAGCCTAAAACAAGAGTTATTGTAACTTTTAGACCGTAACTCGAAAATTGACAAATAAATAGTCAAAACTCGTGAAAAAACGTAAGTAACGATGTTGGAAAGTTAAATAAATGTCGTGGGACACTCGGGGGACGATATGTGAGCTGGGGAATGGGTAAACGAGATAGATACGAAAAGTTACAACCCGAACCCCCCTCTTTTTACTTGAAGCCGACGACCTCCCCCCTCCCCATTTAATTATTTTGAGGTCCCTAAGTCCCATGTATAGAAAGGGTCATCCACCCTCACTTCCACCTTTCATTCTCTCACTAAAAACACACACAATACACCTTTCTATCTCTTGATTCTCTCTCTAAAAACCCTAGCCGCCCCCTTTGTTAATTCTGGCCACCACGGCCGTATTTCGGCGAGTGAACATACACCTCCACCACCAAAAGATAGATCTCTTTCTCCTCTTTCCAACCATATATCATACGCTCCATTTGGACTTCATTAACACCATCAAATTCAAGGATTAAGATTCGTACTTTTAAGGTTTCAAAGGGCTTTTGCAATTGGTGATTAGATAAGGTAAATGGAACATGTTTTGAGCTTGATTGGGCAATAAAAACCCACGAATTGGTAATTAGGGTTTCAACCTAATTATATAATTTGGGGCTTTTGGGTGGAACATGAAATTAAAGCTAATTAGTGACTAAGTAAACAAGTAATTAGTGTTTGGTACATGTGTGGTGTATTAATTTGATGGGTTTGTGCATTTAGGGTTTAGTTGCATGTTCTTGATTAAGAATAGTTGATGGTTTTTGTGTTTGGTTAGTGTTTGAAGCTTGAATGATTGGATTGGGATGTTGTGGAATTGATTAAGTTGTGTTTGGTTGTGAGACATGGGGCGTACGAACCACCTAGGGCTCGTACGTGACTCATACGGTGCGTACGAGACCCACTTGGGTCATGGGTCCGAGTCGGGTCAATTTGGTAGCTTGTTGATTGGTATTGTTGAGGTTTGGATAAGACGCGTGGAGCCGAAAAACTTCTAGAGCTTGTTTGGTTCACGTGGTCTTGACCGCGACCGTGTCATGACCATTAGGGTCATAACATTGGTTTCGAGTACTTTTGGTTAATTGCTTGGTTGGCGAGATTGTTTTGAGTTGGTTTGGGATTGAATTGCGATATTGTGACATTTAACTTGGACTTGATATATATAATGTTGACTTTGAGCTACGTCGGCGTCACTTTGACTTTTTAGTCAATAGTTGACTCCGACAAAGCCGTAACATGGACTTTAGTATAATTTGGACAATTGATTGATTAAAAGCCGAGAAGTCATGACTCGTGCTCGTGGACTCGAAACGAATAACGATATGAAACTAATAATGGAATTTGACGAAATATATATTTGTACATGAAAATGCTAATAGAACAATGAAATGTAAATAATAATGGGTTTTTGTACCAAAAATATCGATAACAAGATTTATCTTGTTATTTACTAGTTTTAAATGGAAACTAACGACTAAATTGGTAATGTTTTGTAATAAACGAATAATTAATGTTTCGAGTACATGGTTATCAATAAATGTCAAATGTGGACATTTAATATTGGATAAGTAATTATTTATTTGCGTTATGTGTGCATGGGTTACGGATAACCTAACGTTAATAGTGTTGATCCACGTAGGTAGCGGACTTATTAGGTTGACGAATCTAATAAGAGCCCGCTAGGTACGTTGGGTAACCTTATTAATGGGTGAATTATCCTTATGACTCTTTAGGATACGATTGATTTATGGGATAATAAGCGACACGAATAAATGAATGAGTTTATCGAGTTGACGAATTCGATAAGGTCTACTATTTATTCCGAAACTTATTGAACTATGGAGCTTATCGTTTAGAGGTCTCATTGAGTTATATATTGGTTGTTTGAGTACATTCATGGCATCATATTGAGTCGATACACCCACATGATGATACCAAACACTAGGATTAATGGTGAAACGAGATATTTTTGGAAATAAAGAAATAGAATATATTGGGGTAGATAACATTGATTTTGAGGAATATGTGTATTAAAGTTGTTCTACATTAATAGGTTGTGCCGAGTCGATAGTTGTTGTGATGTGATACCGTTATCTTCTGCTAGTGTTTATTTGTGCGTTGATTGCTTGAGGTGAGTTTCATAGCCCCACTTTTATACACGTTTTAACTACGTTTTGAACTATTTTGGGGTGAGAATCATGCTGCTGTTTTTGGACCGTTAAAACTATTTGGATTTGCTTATATGCTTGACTGTTTAGATAGATGTGCGGTAGTTGTTGCCTTAGTCTAGGTTTAACCGTGCCTAACTAAGAATAGACTTCTGTTGGAATTATATAACATGACATTCAAATAAATAACCACAAAACATCAAAGTATTCAAGCGGAAGCGTATAGGATTTATTAATGAACAATTAATTAACATAAAAGAATATGCGTACCTTTTCTTGATTCTAGCCAAACAAGAATCAAATCCACAAACTAGCAATTGGGATGAACCCTAATTAGGGTTTATAGGATTATAAGAATTACCCCTTACCGTTTTGTAATTCAATCCAAGATAATAACAAAAGTATGTTATTACTATGTTCTTGTACACACGTACTAAACCGAATTAAAGTAATGCTAGTTTTATCAAACAAAATAACTTGGTTTGTGGAAAAGTAATGGATCGACACCCACAAGGGTTGTACGATCGTTTTGGACAAGAAAAACACACAAAACAATTTTTAGGGTTTAGCAATGAGCACAAGAGATATGGAAAAATAAAACCCCTAGCCTTGTTTATATACCCAAGTAAACTTGGTGAACAAGTTGGTTTTTGTTTCCATGTTTCTCCTTATGGCCGATCGGTTTGAACTCCCAAAAGGGATTCCAGAACCTTCCCAACTTTTGCAATTAAGTCCTTTTCCAAATACCTTTAACGCCCGTTAGTCCATTACATTAATTACTTAACGTCCGTTAGTTATTTCGTTTAATAAATAAATAAATACAACGTTTATATTTAATTATTTAACTTTAAATTCTCATACGTAAAGTGTGCAATCCCATAGTCTCGAGTTCGATCCTAACTCACGTCTACTAATTTATATCCATAAAACCAACAGCTCCCACTTGGATATATCTTAATAGAGTGATCACATTCGGTTAGCGTCTAGCAACACTTCGATGCCTCTAGTACAACTCGAGCAAGGCTCCTGGAAAACCTTTTAATGATTTCTCATTATTATTATCCTTTTGTTTCTAATACCATGTTAAATAAAGATATGGAATTAAGTCATTCTTTATCCAACTATTCTGTTTCTCGTTATAAGTGATTGAGCAAGATTACCAAATCTTCTGAACATATTCAGGGGAGAACTTTGGGCGTGGCCACGCAAACATCTTGTCAACCCTACGAGGGGCCCAGCAGTATTAAACTTCAAATAAATTTGAAGGAACAAATTCTATCTTGACTACGAGAATAACCCATGAACTTTGCAACACTTCAGGAAACAACCCTTATGACTACCAGTTACGTATAGCGTTAAGTTGTTCCACAGAAGTGCACTACATTCATGACACTTATCTGGTATCTCAAGTCTGAGGATAACTATTCATAATTTACTTAACAACAATATCCATAAAGTAAATTATGTAGTTGGGATAAGTCCTATATTCAATTCATTGAATATCATCTGAAATTGGTATGCATTCTCATCAATATACTTTCAAGTATATTCTACCATATCTCTCAGATTTGTCTTAGTTTAATGATACTCCCATATCAATAATTGACAACGGACGATTTAGAATAAATAAATTTATTCACGGATTAAACATGCAAATATAGGATACAATATATTATAAAATCAAACATACCAAGTATTTGATTTATTATAACAATTGTTTAACATCCCTTATCCAAATACCAAATAGATCAATGCATGAAAATTCCAGTTGATGAATTATGCCTCAAGTAATGACAATCATACTTGTTGACAAGGCATAAATCAACCAACTTGATCTATCATAATTTTGAGAATACTTATTTCAAGAATTCAGTTTAGTGAAGTCCTTGTATGTGTGCATTCACCAATCCACATAATAATTCATAAAGTGTGTGACATCCTCTATCACCAATTTATGACAATTAAACTTCCAAACAATTTTAAGTTTAAAGTATTCTTATTCTTTTAATGTATAATGCAACTGCGCTCTTAGTAGCATAACTAGTTCACATGGCCATTAACAAGGATGAAATCCTACCATGACTAGTATTGAGTGTCATCTCAATTAAACCAGCATCATTGTATACAAACAACAATATGCTCATTAAAACTTCGTAAACTTTAATATCTTATTGTGTAATGTTTGATGCTTTCCTAACTTTCAAGTTTAAAGCTGATGACAATTTGCACAACATTTGACATATTGTTCATCCATAGAATCTAGGAGCAATTCCAGGCTGAGGATGTAATTTTATTAGAATATTCATTACACAAGTTATCTAATAACTTTTAATTAGATATCAATGTTGTCAAATCATCTATCATTCAAGAATGATACAACAATTTGAATACACAACATGATGTACATGATGAATCTTCAGGTCAAACTTAGAATTCATTCACGTTCTATCTTGTCAAAAGATATTTATCAAATTCCCAAATGATATATCATGTTTTATTAGAATCATTTAATTTACCGCACATGTTTATTAACAATAAACATATATTTCAAGGTTGTATGTTTTAATTCTTAAATCTTACAAATGAAGTTTCATTCCAATCTAAGACTTAACATTTAGCTTACAAGGAATGTTACTTACTATATGTTATATAACATATAAGATTTAAGAAACTTAACATAATACTCCCACTAGCTTTCAGGAATACTTAAAATTTATCTTATTTTAATTATAAATCGAAAATGGGATTTAATAATTAAACATAAGAATAATTTCATAGATGCATGCATTTATCCATTCATGAATTATTGCACTTCGTACACTTTCAAAGATTATATGAATTCAAAAAACCTTTCAATTACTTACCGTCCTCGCTCAAGTAATTTCTCAAGAAAGAGTTTTGATATTCCATTGTCATATTTCATATTAATGAAAACAAGTATGACAATTATCATCTTTATATATTTAATGTGTCTAGAAAAGAATATTCAATCATAATTAATTGCTTAAGTATGATTAATAACCTTGTCATAAAACATGCATTAAATATGTGTACAATTTTGTTCATATGATTTCTACATAGAAATTCAAACCACTAGGGTTTTTCATCTCTTTGAAGTAACTCATTTCCATTCTCTAGTCTAACTATTAAGATAAACCAAATTTCTAAAATTGATTATCTTTATGGACAGCATCTTTAACATTCATAGTATGAGTAATTTACCCAATTCAATATTTGGTAATCCATCATAATGATTATCAGGTTTACTATAATCATGTAACTCATATTTCTCAGCATATAAGTCAAATATCTGAGATATCCTTGCAGATCTATGAATAAAAATTCCATCATCATGAGGTCTATCATTTACATGTCTAACCTCATCATGATATTTACTAGTGTGTTTTAGAAGATTATGTATCTTGTAATTTTATCTTTCAAGATAAAAAAACTCCCACTTGCCTTTTGTAATATATAGACTATCTATATATACTTAGCAGTTAAAGCAAAACTATATTGTTCTCTTTTTGGGACATTACAAATACACATTGATAATTCCTGACTTTAGTTTGTTAATAACCTATTCATAAATAGTTTAACAAATTCAGAATCATTAATTTTAAAACTTAATGTGATTCATCACATTCCATAATGAAATGGTGTTTTATTAATCTTCTAGGTTGGAGTCATATTGAGTATATTCAATCCATACTCAATTTTCTAACCTTGTTACTTTTTAAGAAAGAAGTTATGGTTATCATGAATCAAACAAATCAAATGGAGTTTGATTCTCCTAACTGAACATACCATCAACTTGTGGTATTCATTAGAATTAATATTGTAAGACAATCTAACAATATATAAGATAAACATATTCCTTTTGGCTTACCTATTTACCAACTAAGTCAACTTAATGGTATAATAGACTTTCCAAGCCAATTACATACTTTATAACACAAGTACCTTTTAACCAAGTCACTTCATATCCATGTCTCATCATGAAAACATAAACTGTTATAATCCCATTATACGTTATAAATCATTGATCAACTCAATGACTTCTTGTATATGTCTTAATTAAAAAACATAACAAGTTAACGTCTTACTTTATTATAAGTCTTAAAAGACTTTATGTTTATGTCTTTACAATGAATCATAAACATGTTTAACTAAAGTAATTATGAACACAACTCTTGGTTTCAATAGTAATTTCAAGTTAATTTATTTACTTCACAATAATGTAGGACTACATTATTTTTCATTTATGTCATTCCAAAATACATAAATAAACAAATTGAAGTAGTATTAGATTACTTCATTTATTTATGTCATTCTAATAATACATAAATATGAAATTTGAAGTAGTCTTATATATCATTTTGACACATGTTCTAAATACTTGTCTAATTTAGAAACTGCAAATATGTCCATGCAAGGTCTGACTTCACATAGAGATTTACTTTGTTGTTGCAATCTCGCCAAGTTCTCACATGACGTAAATTGCAACACCAAGTGTTTCTTGAATTAGATATGTTCAAGTTATATTAGAATGTTGATCTCTTACCTTACAGTCAAGAGAATCCGTTAAATCATATACTTATATGTTGTACCTTGCACACAATATAGATTTCTCCCACTTGTGCATGGAACAACATCATTTAGCAGATAAACAACACGACATATGTTTGTTTATGTGACTAATATGATTGTGTCATTGATATTAGCATAACTAGTAGATGTAGAACCACTTCATTGTCTAATAAGGAAACGCACATGACTATCCTTGAAAACTTAAGTGTCTACAAGTGGAAAGTAACTTAAGACATTCTAGAGATAATCTGGGTTACTACCAAGATGACAAAGCTTGTAACTCCCACTGAATAAGAGATCATTACATTAATTCCTTATTCAGTAATAAGAACAAAATACTCCCACTGGATTTGACAACATTGTAAGTGTTGCATTAACCAGTGAAAGAAAATAGCGTTCTATTTACTTCCCTACACCTTTGAGAAAGTCCATACATAACAATTACTTATGTATTTAAAAGAATGTATTCTACTATGTAGATGATGAACTATCCATCAATGCTATTAACTTGAAAAATTGGGCATGCAATTTCTTTCTTAATAGTTATACTATTCCAACAATTGTAAGTAGTACTTTTAAATGGTCAAAACACAACAACTACATAAAATATGCTAGTTTGTCTTTTTCCAATTATGCAGTAATTAGTCTAGCTTATAATTTAATAACTCAGAAATATGCAATTTTCTTAACTATTAAAATTTGCTTACGAGTTATGTATTTAGAATTTAGACAATTCTAATTGTCCTATCATACCTTTCTTCATTCATGAAAAGGAATATGATTGAATCTCACTCTTTCTTATGAAAAGAGGACTAGGTTCATTCTTTTAGTAACGTTGACTCTACTAAAACCCTTACAGGTGTAGATCAATTTTACCAATACAGGAATAACCTACGTTTACGGTTTAATGTTGCATTAATACATTTAAAGAATTAGCAAAATTCAATTTTAGTATTTTCGATAATTAAACTTTTCAAGAAAATAAAATACCCAAGGTAATATTCATATAACCATAGAATTTTCTCGAAAACTAGGATCCAAATTATCATAGGTTCATTACATCAGTTGATCTGCTAGTAACGAAAGCACATAATAGGGTAATCTGTCGAACATTAATTGGCAAACAATTTCCAACTCCTAGATCATTATGGGATTTATATTTTCCAACGCTATTGCAAATATAAACATGTTTCATCCCATCTTATGCCATTGAGTCCAGGTCTCACTTCCTACTCAACTTAAGTGTCTAACTTAAAGAACTGCAAATATGTCCATGTAAGGTCTGACTTTACATAGAGATTTACCTCTCCATCACAATCTAGCCAAGTACTCTCATGACGTAAATTGCAACTTCAAGTGTTCCTTTTAATTAGATGGCATATCCTTAATTTAAAAGGGTACTAGTTTTGATTTTATGTGGTCAAATCAAATATGTACAAAGATGTCATGCATTCATCTTGCAGCATAATTTTAATAAAAAACTTTTTATTACCAATTCATAAAGATCAAATTATCAAAGTTTTGATTGAGGTATTGGGTTCACCAATCAAGGAATTTAGTGTTAATTATCATCCATTATACCGTACTTTTGCATAAGTGTAAACACTTAGTGTTTCGGATAATTACCACCGAAGTGGCGCATGGAATTAAAACTAATTCGCCCTTAAGATGAGCTTGTACTTTTATGGCTTACTAAGTAGCTCTATTCGAACTTACAGAGGGCAGAGGACCAGGTAAGCGCAAAAGCATAACCTTAGACATCCTTTCAGTGTGACTGTGCGCACTTCTTTATTAACCCCTTTATAGTTCATTCTAGTGGGTGAGCCGTTCAGTCATTGTACCAAAGTCACCAATCAATTAAACTATTGAAAACTTAACTCTTCCAAAACAAATCAAATTTCACCATTGTTTAGTCCGTATTATTTTTCTATTCAAAATTACCCTTTGCTTAAAACTGTCGCACATAATAAACAAACAAGTAATACCAATAAAAAATAAACTACTAAAAAACAATGCGCACATAATAAACAATTTATACGTGTAAACAAGTAGCCACATGCAACTTATTCGATAAAACCTATTAATAATCAATGTCTAGGTTAAATTAATGTATATATTAATTTAGGGTTTTCACTCCAACAATAGAAAATGAACCACATACATCGATGAATCAATTGCGTAAACCCTTAATTAAATTATACCAAATTGCACATAATTGATTCATTAATATATATATATATATATTGGAGTCTTCCCCAATTCAAGATTTATCGTAATAACATGTCTCAACAATTAAACAATTATCAAAGCAACTTATCCATGACTAACATGCATGTATAATCATGGATATCATAACAATTTATACAAATAAGTCACAAGATCGCATATAAAAATTCCATGACACATAACAAATTATTCACGAATTAATCACGTAATCAATATTAATTATAGGTTTTAATAAGGTTAGCAAACAATTTTCAAAACCCTAATAATTTTTAATGTGTCGACATTAAAAAAAATATGGGGAACGCCCCAATTTTTATAAAAAAAATTCGACCAAAAAAAATATAACATAAACCCTAGATTAATAATATCAAACAACATACAAGTATTTGTTTTATTACTCGTTTATGTAATTAATTACTCATTAAAACCAATGACTCGTGATGCCACTGTTGGAATTATATAACATGACATTCAAATAAATAACCACAAAACATCAAAGTATTCAAGCGGAAGCGTATAGGATTTATTAATGAACAATTAATTAACATAAAAGAATATGCGTACCTTTTCTTGATTCTAGCCGAACAAGAATCAAATCCACAAACTAGCAATTGGGATGAACCCTAATTAGGGTTTATAGGATTATAAGAATTACCCCTTACCGTTTTGTAATTCAATCCAAGATAATAACAAAAGTATGTTATTACTATGTTCTTGTACACACGTACTAAACCGAATTAAAGTAATGCTAGTTTTATCAAACAAAATAACTTGGTTTGTGAAAAAGTAATTGATCGACACCCACAAGGGTTGTACGATCGTTTTGGACAAGAAAAACACACAAAACAATTTTTAGGGTTTAGCAATGAGCACAAGAGATATGGAAAAATAAAACCCCTAGCCTTGTTTATATACCCAAGTAAACTTGGTGAACAAGTTGGTTTTTGTTTCCATGTTTCTCCTTATGGCCGATCGGTTTGAACTCCCAAAAGGGATTCCAGAACCTTCCCAACTTTTGCAATTAAGTCCTTTTCCAAATACCTTTAACGCCCGTTAGTCCATTACATTAATTACTTAACATCCGTTAGTTATTTCGTTTAATAAATAAATAAATACAACGTTTATATTTAATTATTTAACTTTAAATTCTCATACGTAAAGTGTGCAATCCCATAGTCTCGAGTTCTATCCTAACTCACGTCTACTAATTTATATCCATAAAACCAACAACTTCTACATCGACCTAGTCCGGGGTTGGCAATTGTTCTAGATTTTGCCACGACAGTGCTGGACTAAAGTCGTTGGGCCCGAGTAGTCCCTGGATGCGGGACGTGTGTTATGATTGGTGATCCGGGTAGGATCAGTGTGTAAACGGTATTTATCTATCTTAGGTCTTGCATAGCAAATCAACTCTTACTGGTCCACTATGATTTTGTTGAACTTAAACCTATGAACTCACCAGCGTAAGCTGGCCTTTTAGCATGATTTCTCAGGTATTTGAAAGATGTTTGGAATATGTGGATTGTGGAAGCTTGGCAAGAAGGCGGGGTTCAAGGATCATTTCTGACTCTGATAAACTATGGGGACATATTTTATTAAACTATGTTTTGGGCATAATATTTATACTTTCGGATTAAATGTTTGAATATTTGATTTGGGATTGGTTTTAAATGGTTAAATGGTTATCTTTTATTATACTTGTGTGCGATACCAATCCAATAGTAACGCCCCGAAAATTTGATTAAGTCTTCCGCTGTACCGAGATTTGAGGGTGTTACATTTGGTGTTTGAGTTTGTTTTTATGTTGATTTTGGGGTTTTGTTTTTTCTTTCTTATTGCAGGTTAGAATTACTTTTAATTTTTTTTTCTCTTTAGTATAAACTATGTTGATATAATTGTATATCTATGGTTTGTTTTCTTCCACATCTAATCCTTATTGGCTTTACATTGTTAGTCATTGCACTCAAGTTGTTACATTATTAATCTTAATACGTATAAAATTTGGTTTTAATGTAATGTTTTGTTTTGTATTGTTTAGATTATGTAATATTTTATTTTAACATGCAATTTTATTTAATAAATGAAATATATATATATATATGAAGCCGGAGGATCCTATAACTTGAGTGGCAAGAACAGTTTGTAGTGGATGGTCGAATCCTTGGTCGTTGTTGCCTTGGACGCGTCCCCTCTTACATGGGGTTGGTCATGGGTCGGTTGATCGACATGATTCGCATAACTCGGTCATATACGCGACCGAGTTCTCCCTATTTCTTTGTGTGTGAGTGTGTATTTTTAAATTGTTTTTGTGGGTATTTTTGTATTTACGTCGTCCGTGGGGTATGCTTTTATGGTGACCGCAGTTGCCTTATTACACTAGCTTAGTCATGAAGAAGGTTATAGTTTTTCTTTTAAAAGCCGAGATTTTATTAACAAACTGACTCCTAAAAGGATGCCGAACAAGAACAAAGTAGAATGTACAACAAAGCCCGGAGGCAACCAAAACCAAGAAAGAGGAAAATAAAAGCTACATTACATTAAGAAAACAAATTAAAAAGGGAAGAGATCCAGCAACTCCGCAATGTGGGCTTTAGAGAGTATCAAGCCGAAATCCATGTCTTAGAAATCCGTTGGATGGAACGGAAGATATCTTCTTCCTTGGCACATTCAACCCTATCTAAAGGAGAGTTTAGAACTTTATTTCTCCACTTCCATATTGCCCGTAAAGTGCATTGAAAAACACCATGAATGACCTTTCTAAGCCGAGGACAACCACAAGAGTTTAGAGAGCCCAAAGCTATATCCATAACATCAAACGATGGAAAAACAGTTGGTGAAGTTACATGCTACTAACTCCAAACCTTCCTCCAAACTGCAAGAACCCAAGGGCAATTAATGAAATGTGTTCCATATCTTCTTCAACGTCATTACAAAGGGGGCAACAACTCAAAGGGATGTTAATACTCGGGATAAAAGATTAGAACGAGTAGTCAATCTATTTAAAGACGCCCTCCAAACACAAATGTTTACTTTTTGTAATGAGTTAATGTTAATGTGTCAATAGTTAGCGTAGTCACCTATAGTCACCATTACATTCAGCCTAAAAAGAGCATTACTTTTTGCTATAACACGAGTTTATGAAACGAAACCGCATCTAATGCTCTAAAATAGTTAACACACATGAAATCACATAAGCAAAAAAAAGAAAAATCTTTCTACAATTATGTAAACAAGTTTGTATATAACTCAAGAAACCACCATAAATAAAATCTGTCAAAAAGGTGTACTTTTTTACTTATAAAATAAGGAAAAGAAAAATTAGAAAAGCTTCACATTGGTCTCTTATCATTCATCACAAACACACTTTCACAACCACCAAAGAAAAAGCTCACTCCACCAACATTCACTCACTCTCTCTAGTATCACACTTCCACCACCCTCAACCACCATCAACCACCACTAACCACCACCTCATCCATCACATCAAACAATGGATTTTCTAAAAGAAACAACTAAAAACAAAAAGAAGAAACAAAAACACAAACACCCAAACAACCAAACATCATCCTCAGCCTACTCATTCAAACCATCATCAGAAGTCAAAGGTTTAAGATTTGGTGGTCAGTTCATAGTCAAGTCCTTCACCATCCGCCGTGCAAGACCACCGGAGCTCCTCCGTCTACTGTCACTCCACCACCACCAGCAACCACCATCACCTTTAATCTTCCCATCAATCACAGCTTACGTACCAACCAACTTCACCATCTTAGCACACCATGCATGGTCAACGCTGACCTTAGGACTAGGTACCAAGAAGTCAAAGGTGGTATTATTTGTTTTTGAGTCAGAGAAAATGAAAAGCGAGCTGGACCGGGTCTGGCCGGGTGAGTTGCCGTTAGGTGAGGTGAACCGGAAGATGATAAAAGGGCAGACCGGGTGTGAAATGGCCCGGTTCAAGTTTAGGAAAGGGTGTATAACGTTTTATGTATATGCAGTTAGAAGAAGTGGGAATATTGGATTTGCATGTGCTGATGATTTGAGGCTTATTTTGGAATATGTTGTGGCTTTGAATGATTTTATGGATCATACTGCTATGCTTGCTATGCCTCATCAAAGAAATATTGGATTTGATCCTCATCAACCTTCTACTGCTATGGCACATTAATTAGCTTTTTGGAAAAATTATTGTATGAGTATGACCTACTTTTTTTTTGGGAAACAAGTATTGACTGGAAATATTTTCTTGTATCTTGGAGGAATTTTTTGATTACAGTAAAAAAAAAATTTGTGAGATTTTCTATCTTTTTGTAATTTGCAATATGTTTAATGTAACTTTTAGGATCAATAAATTGGGGTGTGACAATTGTTCTAATTGTTGAATCCTATGTGTTATTGGTTCAACTACATTATTTGACAATTTGTTTAATCAATAAGTGTGATGGCTAATGGCTTCTTAATATCTTGAATTATTTTGTTTACTTTTTTGGCCAAAGTGTTATGATTTCATTAAGACGTTAGTTACATGTTTTAAGTTTCTAGAAGAAACACAAATCTATTTTGGTTGGGTGATGCTGTTTTATGTTAATTTTTCTATCAGTAGTATCACAGGATCACCTAGTATCCCTAACTATATGCATATTTATTAAGGAAATGTATGTAATTGGATGTTATTTAATGGGAAATGGTGCATGGGTAATCATCGATCTCTAGCTAGCACTGCAAATTGCGCATTTTTAAATCGTCGGCAGAATCCCAAAGCATGAAGACAACTCTCACTCTGACTTGTGTTCCCTTTCCTCATTTATTTCAATATCTTCTTTGGCTAGTTTTTATTTTCTTGTTGTTGAACGGATCATTTACGAGAAACTGCATGAGCATTTAGTAACTTCATAGTTAATAACGACGGAGTATGAGAGTACTTATAAATTTGGTAGTAGTCAGCTGGTGGGATGCCTAGTGAGTAAAGATCTTGGTTTATATTATTCAAAGTATGTACGGAGTATGATTTGATTTTTGTTGGTATCCTTGTGCGTTTGAATATTTGGTTCAGTTGAGGATGTAGGTGGGTTATTTCTTTGTCGTTTACGTTTACATTCATGATCAGACTTCAATCATTCAATTTATATCATGTACATCTTATTTTCTGCTTGATAAAAAAGAACAGAAATGATACATGGACCTAAACTTAGGCCTAAAGTTAGATTTAAAACCAATTGTCATCATCTTAATGGTTGCAGACAGAAACTCACTTATTTTACAATCTGTAGTATAACTTTTATTATACGTTTAGTGTTAAAACAAATCCAGTGGTGTCACAAACTATAAAAACGCCGAATCAAGTCTTAAAAGATCTATTTGGTTATCGTACTTTCATAATATCACCATGAATAGCAGATCTGGTCTCACTCGGGGGAAAAAAAACCCAAAAACCCTTCTTCTTCCTCCTCTCAACACAACACCCTGCTATTCTCACACCACCACCACCACCACTGCTACTCTCACACCACCACCACCACCACAGCTACTCTTCCCCACACTCGCACCACTGTGCACCACCTCCATTGCTACTCTCAACCCTCTAATTGTTTAATTCTTTTCTCAAACACTCTCATTGTTTAATTCTTTCTCTTCCCCTATACTCTCACAACATCCGAGACCAGGTACACATTTTTTTAATTTTGCTAGTTTTTTTTTTCTTCGTTTTTTTTTTTTTTTTTTTCTTATAATTGTTGTTATTTGTTAATTGTTAATTGTTAATTTTTTTTTTGTTAATTTATAATTTTTTTTGTCTATTTTTTTTTTGTACAGTAGTTGTGGTGTGACCAACAATAACTGTGAGCCGAGACCACAACCGTGAGCCGAGACCAAAAGGTATGTTTATTATTTTTTTTGTTTATTTTTTTTAGCGGGGACATGTGACCGGCGAAAGTTTATAGCACCCTATTTTTGAATATATATGTATTTTTTTAGCTTCCTGTTAATATGAGTAGGGTATGCAAATTTTATAGTTATTGCTGTTAAATGACAAATTTATAGCTTAGCATAACACTCTGTTTCCATTTCTGGAGCTTGTGAAATTTGGCACAAGGGTAATCGAGTTCCAGCTAAAAAGTATAAGGCTTCACTGCAACGCAGCCACCCAAAGGGGTGTTTGTCTGCTGTAACACAGCCCCAACAGGGGTGTTTTTCTGCTGCAATACATCCCCTAAAGGGGTGCGTTTTGCTTGTTTATTTCCTGCACCAAGAATGAAATAGTACAAAACTTGTACGAACAGAGTGACATCATTGTTGAAGTTTTACAAACAGAAAATGAAAGCTGGTTTGGTTATATGATTATTGCTGTGTTGATGGAATCAAACTTATTTGGTTCTGGTTTGTTTCAAATTGTTCTCTTTACCTCTATAACTACTTAAGTTATTGCAATTATGATGGTATATGTGTTGATAGTTGATAATAAAATGTGTTGATAGTTGATAATAAAATGTGTATGTAGTTAAGAGTGCTTCATTTATATGTGTCACTTTAAGATATTGATTGGGCATATGTAGGATTGTAGGCTACCTGTTTATGTTGTATGCGTTTTTTTACTAGTATACTAGTATTGTTATCACTTTTATTCTAAGAACTCTCTTGTGCAACTCTTCCAGGTGAAAATTGATATGGTTTAATAAAAAGAAAGAAAAAAGACCAGCCCGACATTGTTTGTTTGTTTATTTATTTATTTATTTAATTATATATATGTTTCTTCACTAATTTCTATGTTCGTTTAACAGATGCCAGATGTTGTAGCTAGGTCTCACGGTGGCGACGGAGGTAATTCGCCACCTCGTGGTCCCTCGAGGAGGATAGGCAGCAATTGCCAGCGTAAGAATTTCTGAATTATTTTTCACTAAACTGTATTTGATTACATGTTATTTTAAATTGATAAAATGTTATTTTATGTCATCATCACTTGAATTTGATTACCTGTAGGCTCTAAATCAAAGCTGCAGACCCAAACGCCAAAATTGGGAAAGGCGGTAAGGTGGTGCGTGGTCCCACGAAGAACACGGCACTGAAGGCGAAGAGGGCACTTGATGGTCGTCCTGTGTCGATCGAATTTCGGCCCAACCAGGAGGGGTTTTGGACACACGTGGGCCCTCACTCTTCTTGGTTCTCAAACTATGTTGGGGAGGTGTTACGGGGACTCGATTCCCATGTATTGCGATTCATGGGCTAAGGTTCCTGAAACGGCCAAGGCCGACATCCATGAGTATCTACACGTAAGTTTTTTTTTAACCTTTATTTAAATTTGTATATTTATTCAAACTTGTTTGTTTATTTAAAACTTGTATATTTTTTTATTTATATTTTATTGCAGCACTACTTTGATCTCGACACACAACTTGCTGGCCCGCATGGAGATAAGATTGTTGACAGTATCGAGTATTATCTCCAAAAACGATACGACAACAACAAATATCGGTACAAAAAATATAACTTTATGGGGGCAGGTGGGCTGGAGAAAATTGAGGAGATCAAAAGAAAGCGTCCAGAGAACAAGACACCAGAGGATTGGGATGCGTTGGTAAATTTCTGGATCGACACTTTATAATAATAATAATAATAATAATAATAATAATAATAATAATAATAATAATAATAATTCATTTATATAATAGTTTTTATAATTTAAAATACGCATGTTAAGCTTTGGACAGACCCCAAGAAGCAGAAGATCTCAGAGGTGAATCGACAAAACCGAATGGCGAACACGAGCTCTAGCCTTCACGGATCTCAGTCGTATGCTGCTATTCGCCATAACTTCGTAAGAAACTATTTAATCATTTTATTTATATATATACATGGTGTTTGGTGTGTCGTTATTGATTTTATTTCTAAACAGTTGACCAACGAGGATGACGCGGCGGTCGGAGAAGACTTGATAGAGCTTTACCGTCTGAACCATACGAGGGGCGATGTCTTTGAGTCCTCGTTATCTGATGCTAGATATGTAAGTATAATTTATTTTCAAAGTCACCCATTTTGATGATATATAATGCATCACGATTTATATATTACTTTTCTTGTTTTTTTGTAACTAAACAGAACGAGATGTTGCGGATGCGGGAAGAGAGCACCTCCGATGGGACTCGCATGACTGACCGTCAGATTTTGCGTACCGTGATTGGTGGTAAGCAGCGCGGTCATATTCCTGGTGTAGGTCATGTCTTACCCGGCGGTGGAGTGAAGAAGACCTTTAGCACCTCCCGACCTCGTGATGCAGCGGATGTGTCCTCACTGCGGGAAATAGTGCAGAAACAGACCGAGGAGCTGGCTACACAGAGGACTCAGATGGAGCAGGTCATGGATTTTGTGAGGTCATTCCCGGCTTGGCAGGAGCGAATACAGACCACCCCGGGATCAAGTGCTACTCCACCAGGTGGGTCAAGTACTACTCCACCAGGTGGGTCGGGATCTGGAGAGGGTGGGTCGGGATCTGGTGCTACTCCATCCGGCGAGTCTAGAGATACCGGAGATGGTAATGGGGGTAGTGGGGTTTGAGATGCCGATTTATGTTACTTTAACACATTTTGGATACGTTTGTACAGAATAACATGGATTATTATGTCGTTTATGTGCATTATGTGCTAGGATTCCCGTAAATGGATTATACGTATAGTTTTGGACCATTTGCGGATAGGTAGTTTTGGATAGTTTTGTAGATGATCATGCGTTAACGGTTTAGGAACTGTTTTGGCGATTTTGGGAAAAGGATAAATATGTTAGCGATTGATGGGTATATATGATATTATGTTTAGCGAATTTGTGTTATGATTGGCATGATTTTGGAAAAGGATAACTATGTTTGCAAACAGGTTGTAGATTTTTTCCGGAAAATTTCCGGAAAAAATCTGGAAATTACCCATTTTGCTGCATTTTTCTGCATATTGGGTCAGTTAGTTTTGCCAGGGACACATCCCCGGGAAAAACATGAACTAATGACGTGATTAGGATACTGTAATTAAAGTTTGAAAATAGTTTCCCCGGGGACCGGTCTCCGGGAAAAATTAACTAATGACGTAATTATGATACTTCAAGTAAAGTGTAAAAATAGCTTCCCCGGGGACTCGTCCCCGCGAAAATGGATGACACGTCGGACAAATTTGACCGGCGACAATCGACTGGGGGTCCCACATGTCCCCGATAAAAGTGACAAACAGTCCCCGGGGAAAGTATTCCCGAGAAGGTATTGCCGGGGTCTAAGAAAAGGTTTCGTAGGGGACATGTCCCCGGCGAAAGCCCTTAAACGTCGCCTGCGAAAGCGACGAATATTGTAGTGTGATCTATTGACTCAAGCACGAGAGTTTCGGACTAATGCTCTAGAGGTAATTTAGTAGTTTTTATATTATTAGGTTGGACCTTTGGTAGTAGCAAGTTGGTGGGATGCCTAGTGAGTAAAGATCTTGGTTTATATTATTCAAAGTATGTATGATTTGATTTTTGTTTGTATCCTTGTGCGTTTGAATATTTGGTTCAGTTGAGGATGTAGGTGGGTTATTTCTTTGTCGTTTACGTTTACATTCATGATCAGACTTCAATCATTCAATTTATATCATGTACATCTTATTTTCTGCTTGATAAAAAAGAAGAGAAATGATGTAGGGGATATAGGGTAATAACGAACACTGTGGATATGCTTAACTTCTCTGAAAGGCGTGTGAACACTTTCAGATCGAATCAATTCGGCGGTTCTACCAAATTATTCAATCGGATACAATCCAGAGAATGAGAATTTTCTGTATGTGTGTGTCTAAGATTTTATGAACCAGTGACCATAAAATAACGACCAAATAACCATATATAATGAAGATACGGGATAACTGCCAAAGGCAGTTTTAGGGTTTCCAAGTTGTCAAGTTATGTCCCTCAATTTCCGAAAATTAATCTGCTGAGAAACATAACTTCAGCAGAAACAAACATAACTTCAGCAGAATCACACTACTGCAGCAGAAATGAAAATTCAGCATGAATTCTTTACATAACAACTTAGTGGAAATAAAAAATTACCCCAGCCAGGGGCTCTGCCCCTTGGACCCTGCCAGGGGCTGCCGCCCCTTGGACCCTGCTACCAGGGGCGCTGCCCCCGGACCCCCGTCCCTTAGGGGCTTCGCCCCTAAGATCATAATAAATTCAAGTAGGTGTGCACTCCGCACCACCAAACCTAAATGATGTATTATTATGATGAAATTGGTCAAAACAAGTTAATCCAATTACACTAAAATATCCAACAAATGATACATGGACTTAAACTTAGGCCTAAAGTTAGATCTAAAACCAATTGTCATCATCTTAATGGTTGCAGACAGGAACTCATTTATTTTACAATCCGTAGTATAACTTTTATTATACGTTTAGTGTTAAAACAAATCCAGTGGTGTCACAAACTATAAAAACGCCGAATCAAGTCTTAAAAGATCTATTTGGTTATCGTACTTTCATAATATCACCATGAATAGTTAAGAAAACGACATAGACAAGTTGACATTACATCACATTGTGTCCCTTGTGGTACAAATTCTACACGGTTTCGAGGTTATATCAACAAGCTAAGTAAATTAATTGTGACTGTGAAGCAAACACAAGCAACTCTCAACTCGTTTGTCAGCAAACATAAGCAAAACCTATGTCATGGCTTATATGAGTTTCAGAGTATGGCTTATATGAGTTTGCAACCAGACCACGGCTTCAGGGACATTTGCTGTAAAAACTTGGTTCAGTGGCCAGCATGCTAAAAACAAAAATTTTAAAGACGAACAGTTTACCCTTTATTATATTTAAACCAAGTTTTTCTTTCCTGAACGAACGTGTGAGCTTGTTATTATTTAATTATATGACACTTTAAAGTCAATGATCTTAGAAAAATCTTAGACGTGCGTGATAGGTTATGATATTTTCTACAACCTGGCAAAAAATAAGTTAATGACAGTTAATAAACACTTGGCGATTAAACCTATAAGTTGACTCGATATTTATCGTTAAACATGTATAGATAAAACAATGAATATAATCAAAGTATAAAAAGTGGTGTCCCCTAGGCGCTCATAGTTTATAAGCAAAATCCAAACTTCAGACATGGACGCATCCGACGACATGAAGGTTTTGGAACGAGTTCCGATTTCAAAACCTCCATTCGAGTACAATGATCTTAAGAAAGCAATACCGCCACATTGTTTTACAGTATCTCTTAAACGCTCATTTTATGAACTCTTCCATAATCTTTTCATAGTCTGTACCATTTATTACATAGCATCAAACTACATTCATATTCTCCCTAGATTCCTTTCCATTATTACATGGCCACTCTATTGGATCTTTCAGGGTACTAAGCTAGGCGGATTGTGGATGTTGGCCCACGAATGCGGCCATCATAGCCTATTTACTTATCATTGGTTAGATGATACTATTGGTTTCTTGCTCCATAGTTTTGTTCTCACTCCATACTTTTCGTTCAAGTATAGTCACCGTTCCCATCACACTCACACGAATTCCATTGAGTACGATGAGACTCATATACCTAAACATAAGTCTGATATCTTGTACAGCGAGATTCTCAACAACCCAATCGGTTTAGTGTTCACAATCCTGTTTAGGCTCACTCTTGGATATCCATCATATTTAATCTTTAATTATGGTGGTAGGAAGTATGATGAAGGGTTGGCAAGTCACTTGTACCCACAAAGTCCTATCTTCAAGGATAGCCAACGTGCACAAATTTTTGTATCCGATGTTGGGGTTTTTGTTGTCCTCTATGCATATTACCGAGTTATGATGACACAAGGTGCGATTTGGGCATTTTATGTCTATGGTGTTCCTTGGTTTATTTTGGGTGCTATTTTGATGGTATTGACGTATCTTCAACATAATCATCCTTCGATCCCTCATTATGATTCAACCGAGTGGACTTGGATGAGAGGTGCTTTGTCAGTAATCGACAGAGATATGGGGTTCATGTTAGTAAAAAACAAAACGGATTATCATGTGGTGCATCATTTGTTTCCTGCCATTCCACGCTACCATGCACATGAGGCCACTGAAGCCCTCAAGCCAATCTTAGGTGACTATTACAAGTACGATGGTACTCCAACTATACAAGCATTTTGGAGGGAAATGAAGGAGTGCATTTATGTTGAACCCGATGATCAAGATAATGATCAAAAGAAGAAAAGTGGTGTCTACTGGTTCAAAAAGTAACACTTAGGAAGTTTCACATCATGTCTCAATTCACACTTTCAAATTTTATTTCTTTCGTGACGATTAGACAGGGGTATATATAATTAAATGTAATAAAACTACTAAAGGGCTTGTGTCCCAAAAGTACCCCTATCATGTGACATAAAGGGGGAGGGTTGGTCAAGGATTTTGTTTGTTCCCTTTTTGTTTTCAGTACGACATTTTTTTATTAGTTTTTGTTCTGTATTTAGGACAGTTTTAAACGTTTGACTTATTAAACTTTATATTTTCTGTTTCGTACTTTAAGCTTTATAGTTTTTCGATACAAACAAAATTATATATATAAAAAAAAAAAAAAAAAAAAAAAAAAAAAAAAAAAAAAAGTCCTAATAACTTGTCTCATCTAATTATTGGTAATTCCACATGCACCTTTAAAGCTGACCCAAATAGCATGAGCCCAGGACTCAATGGGAGGGGTCAACATTTTACACTTTATGTTAGTGTTGCATGGTGGTCCAACAGGTTCAGTCCTTCAAACTTTAGTCTAGCCCAGATAGCACAAGCCCAAAGAAAGATTCATTTACAAAAAAAGAAAATGAAGCGCCCACCGTGGGGCTCGAACCCACGACCACAAGGTTAAGAGCCTTGCGCTCTACCAACTGAGCTAGACGGGCTTCTTGTTTCATTTCTATTCTGAATTCAATTAATCCGTTTCCTTTACCTTTGCGTGTTCTTTAGGGCGTGTAAAAAGTTGTTAAATCCGATCCATCAAAAACCTTCTTCTTCTTCTTGTTCTTCATTGCACCATCATCAATCTAGACAAAAAAATGGAGTCAACACTATTTGAATGGTCAACAATACTACAGTTGACAATCATCCTAGCTTCAATAGTTCTGATACCTTTAGCAGTTGCTCTTATTATCGAAACATTCAAAAGACGATTCAACCACAAGTATTATTACTCTTATCTCAAATCTTTATTGTAATCACGTGCTTATTAAATTATATAATTTTTTGTTTTTGTTTTGACAGTCATCTTGAAGCTCATCCGATATTTGAAGATCCCAATTCGTTAAAACAGGTATTAACTGTTTCATCTGTTTGTTAATTTGTTAACTTGAATTTGTTATTTATGTGTTTTTATTGAATTGTTGTTAAACAGGTGAAATGTCCTTATATATATGATCCAGCTGAGAAATATATTTCCTTGATTGTTCCTGCGTATAATGAGGAACTCAGATTGCCTGCCGCTCTTGACGAGACCATCAAGTAAGCTAAAACACATGTTAACTATTTGTAAAATTTTGATACCTGTATATGACTTGATAGTTGTTTTGTATTTTTCGTGTCTAGTTATCTGCAAGAGCGTGCTGGAAAGGACGAGACTTTTACATATGAGGTATATTTCGGATCCAACTAACAAATTATTATAATGTGTAAGCCCTTTTATATGTTAGGATTTTGCCACTAGAATACCACTGTAAGTCTGTATATATCAGATAACTCGGACTTGATAAGTATTTAGTAAAACCTAGTGTGTAATGTAAACCAAATATGAGGCCAGGACATGAGGGCTGTTTATATATTGTGGAAGTTTTAAGCAAAGTTCCTGCAATGCAAGGTGGAATGCCATTATGGATACTCTTACTGTCCCGAAATCTTTTAACCTTAATCTCCTGGATGTTTGATGACCTACTTTTGGATGGTGTTGTTATTGTCGGAATTCTTTATAATCACTATGTTAACTATTTTGAAGAAGCATCGATGTGTATGTAGCGGAAAGTTGGATGTAGCGGAAAGTTTATATGGGTAATGAGTTATGAGAGAAGTAAGGACATAGGAAATAGCCATTCTTAGGAAGTCATATGCCTATTAAGATTCTAAATGGCTTTTAACCGTGATACTTAAACATCTATATTAGATTCAGTTTGAATCTCAATGGTGATATTCATCCACGTCCGTCTTACTCGAGCATTCTTTTGTTGATCAGATGTGCCGCTTGACTATGTTTTGAATAATTTGACGTACACTTTCTTAGCAATTTTTTTCTGTTGATTAGTCTTTTTTCTGTAGATTAGTCGTGCATGAAGCATATGATTCATAAACAATCTATACTATAGTGCTAATCTTACATAATTTATAACTATACTGTGCTGTGCATGTAAGCTTCTAAAATATGAAACTGAATTTTGAGCAGGTGATAATTGTTGACGATGGAAGTTCTGATGGAACAAAACGAGTTGCCTTTGACTTTGTGAGGAAGTATAAGGTAGACAATGTTAGAGTTGTTCTTCTTGGAAAGAATCAGGGAAAAGGAGAAGCTATAAGAAAAGTGAGTTTAATCCATATGATTCATTGTTCATCTTTATGATGTGCCGGGTCTTTCTAATGTCCCTATACTGATTAAAGCTTTTTGCTTTTGCGAAAGCATTGTAAAACAGGGAATGCTTCATTCACGGGGCAAACTACTTCTGATGCTTGATGCTGATGGAGCTACCAAAGTCGATGACCTAGCAAAGCTTGAAAATCAGGTTGGTGTTAGTAGCAGTATGTCAGAATACAAGTCTTGAATATGTTAAACGTGTATACATTAATGGGTGCAATTTTAAGTCATTTATTTTTGAACGGGTAGATATGGGTTATTTTTTTTATCCAGGGGTGCCAACTGGGCAGGTTGGGTGGGTTCGGTAACAGGTCAAGCCAAGTAATTTGGTTCAGGATGGGCTGGCTCGATTTGCCCGAAACAATTTTAAGGTATAAGATATTTGCAGGATTATAAACTACTCTTTTTTTTGGATATAACGACTTGTGAGGGATTTCCGAACGACCCAAATAATATAGTTCTAGTAATCATATTTTCCTGACACTAACTATATAAAGTAATATCGAAAAAAGATATTCCATTTAACCCAACCCATTTTTGGCCCACACATAACACCACATGTTACCCTTTTTGAGCCGAACCGCATCTGAACCGGTCAATTTGCCATCAACAGAAGTGTGGCTCAGCGTTTTTGTATATAGCAATTGATGTTTTCCCTGTTAGATCCTTGCAGTTGCCAAAGCACATCAGTCGACTGGAGAATCAAGTGAAGTCATAGAGGATATCCCTATTGTGGCATTTGGTTCTCGTGCGCATCTGGAGAAGAAAGCTCTAGCTACAGTAAGCTCTTCATGTTTATTCTTCATCTTTTTGTCATTTAGTTTTCTTTTCTGAACAATTTTACTTTATGCTTCAGAGGAAGTGGTATCGCAACTTTTTGATGAAAGGGTTCCATGTCGTGGTTCTCCTGGCTGCTGGTCCTGGAGTTCGTGATACACAGGTAATCTTTTTTCAGACTTTTGTTTTTGTTTATGATTTTTTATATCCTTCTACAATGTTGATCTGCTGGATTTATATTAATACAAAGTTTGACATGTATGTCAGTGTGGCTTTAAGATGTTCACAAGAGCTGCTGCAAGGAAGCTTTTTACTAATATTCGTTTAAAAAGGTATGAAATTTGTGATCATGCTTTAACTTGCTTCCTATTTTTAAAGTAAGTGTTACTGGGTGGATATAGGACAGTGTTCAGAATTTAGATAAAATTGGCTAAATAAATAGACGAGTGATTTAGCACATTAGCATGACATACCCGATGTTCTTTTGTAAAAAGCTTATTACACTCTCTTATGCTTTAACATGCTTATAACAATTCTCTTATAATCGACCGGGCCCGGTTTGACCCAAAAAAGAACCTGCTTTGAATATGGCATGTTGTCCAACCCACCAACCACCCATCCTGCTGCACCTATGTTATAGCTACTTTTCATCAAGTTCTGGTGTTTGTCTCTTTTATCGGTGGATCTAACACTTCATTTATGGTGTCTATACAGGTGGTGCTTTGATGTCGAGTTAGTTTATCTGAGCAAATTCTTTCATATCCCTATCGTAGAGATATCAGTAACCTGGTCGGAAATTCCGGGATCTAAGGTGAGTCCATTAAGCATCCTGAACATGGTGTGGGAAATGGCTCTCATGTCTCTGGGATATAGAGCTGGTATCTGGAAGATATCCACTCGAGAATCTTAGTTTAAAGCAGGCTAGGTTAATCGACAATTTTCCTCCACCCTGAGCTAACGTTCTTAATCGCCAGTTTTCTCTGATATGCATACCATCAAGTGTTATTTCTCATGCAAGTTACATTGTGCAGATCAGTTTTCTAGTCCGTATTTGAAGAAATCACATTATTCTTTTACCTATCAGAGTTGTTATATGTAAGGAAATCTATACACAAGAGACTAGCTGAAATTTTATGTATGTTGGAGACATTATGGGTGATAGTTATACCAGTTAAAAGATGTTTTGTTTCAAGTCATTGTTTTTAACTCGTATTTTGATCCTCAGGGATCCTTTCACTCAATCATCACTGATTATGTCTTTGGTGGTAGGGATGCCCTACACAATCTATTAATATTCTGGCTCAAATCAATAAATGTTGTTAAAACATGACACATTATAGTCCAAGTCCAACTGTGAATTGTTGTCTAAATTAGTACTCCTGAATTTGCACCGAAGGTTACAAGTAAAAACTTGCAATTTTGGATGGTCATCGTGTTTTTACCCAACATATACACACATCCTTTTCAAACTTTTCTATATATTGTAGTCACTTTGAGTAGGTACTATGCTAGCCAAGTAGAATATTTGTATGCATCAGCAAAATTATCGCCTCTGCGGAATTAGATTTATTTAGCTGACTGTAAATAAATTAGTTACTTTCAATCTTCAAAACCAAATGGGGTAGTTTTTGTCAAATAACAATCCTTCTCGAGTTCTTGCATGTTAAAAATGTGACATGGTAAAGATAATAAATTCATGAATTTAAATATTGAATTAAGATATCAGTATATCACTAGAATGAAATGTTGCATTGCTGTCGCCTCTATGGAAGATATGTAGTATAGGCAAATGCAGTGAAAAAGCTTCCAAGACATTCATTTCATATCATATCATAGTTAAAGAGTAAGGTTGCGTTTGCTTTTTTAGATGTTTTATGTCGGATGTGTATAACCATGTTCGCGAGAGAAGAGGCGGAAGTATTTAAAACACAAGAAGCGATAATCAGACAAAAAATAACCTACAAAATTGAAGGACAAAAAAAGTCATTTTTGTTTCTTACGAGGATATGAGCCCGCGCGTTGCCGCGGGTGTTTTTGCAAGGATAGTGCAGAAAAAATGGGTTTGCTGGCATGCAAATATGTTGGCAGAAAAACATAAAACTGCAACAATATCCGCTGCAAGAAGCTGCATCATACAAAAACTTGGCAAATGTTTTAAACCACACATCATGTTGATATATACAAAGTCCTGGAGATGATGTTCAAAATATGTTGCAGCCACCGTTTCCATACTTCTGCACATAAGAACAGCAGTTTTGCATGCTGTCGGACAGTTTTTTTGCCATACCATAAGCGTGGCACAAAATAGTAGTGTCCTGGCAAGCAAACATGGCTTGCTTTTTGCCTGAATTTAACACAAAAGAACCAAATGTTTGGGAACATATTTCGGCAGCTAGAGCAGAAATATGTTTCAAAACACAGCATGTTTTAAAGGTGTCATTTTATACATCTGCATTCATAACATAACGATCAGATTTCCTTTTTCTTTTCGGTGTTCCTTGTCTTCCTTTTCTCTGCAGCTGCAGGTTCGGCTGCCACTGCATAAACATAATAAAAACAACAGCATGAGTGACAGAAGGCAAACGCAGATAGACGAAGGTAGCTATTATTTCCTAGAAACAAATAATAACTCAGTGCAAGCAGAAACCAAGTGGCATTGTGATGGTTAGGTATAAACTGTTAAAAGCAAATGTGCTAAAAATGGGACTGTTTTAGTTTGGTTACGTGGACTGCACATAGGTAGATGTGTTTTTATTTTGTTTTTTTTTTTTAGCTTTTTTGTATTATTTAATTTTTTAAACTAATTGTTTTATAGGCTGTTTGCTTTTGTTGCCTATATAAGTATGACTTGGTTTAGGCATGTTGCATTCACCTCATATCTAACCACCATGGGTGCAACACCAAACATTAACCACTTAAAGGAGTGTTGTGGTTCTGATAAGCTCCATCACTGCTTTAAGTATTTGTTTGTGCAAGAATGGAGGGAGAATGACAGCATGATCATGTACATTTCGCAGAAATGTGCTGATCTTGAGGCTAACATTGAGAAAAAAGATCAACTGATCGAAGAGGGTCAGGATTTTAGTCCATTTGATGATGTTGCTACTGATGCAGTTGAGTGCATGCTGGAGACGCAGCAGAGAGACCGAGATATCTTAGCTGCGTTGGTTGTGGTTTTGGATTTAGCCAGTGAAGGGAAGGCTGAAAAGGAACGACATGTAGGTTTGATGGATCTAAAGGGCTAGTCCTGGTTTGTTTGGTGATTGGTGTTAGTGACTATATTGGTGGCAAGGTTGCATGAATTTTAGGTTTCGTGTATTTTAATGTATTTTGTTCAGCCAAGCATTTGAATTTTGTTATCCATAAAACCTTGTTTTTGTGTATGAATGCTTATCTATGCTCTACATTAAAGGCTAATAAAGGCAAAGAATTTAAGAAGTGTGAAAGGCCATATGCAATAATTTTTTGTTTGTGCTGTTCTCAGTGCCTCATTGTTTGAAGGTAAACAAAAATAGTAAATCCTGTGACCATGTGTAAGTGAAAAAAACAAATCGAGTGTGAATGTGTGGCTGGGTTTTAAAGCAACTGCATAAATAGTAATGTGCATTTGCAATTTTGTGATGTTGCTATCCAACCACAGTAGTCTATGCATGCATAATTGCAAAGCCTGAATGATAAGGACAAATTTTATTTAAACATGCAATGCATCTACAAATAATACCATGTGATTTTAAACAGATTTTGTAAATCTGGCTGAACAAACAGTGCAACGGTTGTCCTTTTTTTTGTTGTATTCAATAATATTGAAGTGGCTGTGCATCATGTGAGGGGTTGAGCTATGAGGATAGGGTTTAGGGAGAACTGGTGTGCTGAATAAAAGAAATAATAAAATTTGTAAGTTAAGCATGGATAAATCAAATTAAACAACAAATGCAGTAAATAACAGTGCATGTATGTGTCTTTTGTTTTTATTTGCTGCTTACCTATTTAAAACAGCGAGGCCACCTTGTTACTAAACCACTTTATTTTTTAAAGTGTGATAAAGAAGTGAGATAAGGAAATGTCTAGACATCCTAGGATTGATAAGCTTAGAGCAGATGCTAACTCTAACAACTGGCCTGATATGCTAGTGTTCTATTGTTACCAAGCTTCTGCCAAAGACATTGGCATGACACAACAAATGAATGCACTTGCGGGAAGATTGCTTCAAATCACTGAAGAAAGGTTGAATTTCATTCAAGAGTTGGAGAGTGTTGGGAATAAGCATGCTCAAAAAACAGCGAAATATTTGAGGGGGGTTCAAGGCAAAGACGATCAAAAGATCGTGCAGATGCGCATCTTGGCAGGGCAACTGGAGCTGAATGCTCGAAACAATGACATTTTTATCCAGAAACTTATGGGGTTGATGGATTTCTAAGTGTGTGCCTGCTAAGTGTGTTTTGTGTTGTTGGTTGTGTTTGCAGTTGTGTGTGGTAGTGATCTTATTATGAGTACTGTTGTAGTGTTTGTGTGTGACCCATGAAAATCGATTGTAAGATATTGCATTGAATAAAATGGGTTAAGTTCGTACGTCTAACCTTTTTGTTTCTTTGCATCTTCATGCTCATCCTGAAACAATGCTCTTTTCACACTTTTTGAACCGGTTTGCTTATGTTTTTGCTCTTCCAAATCCTCCATGGATGTCATTGTCATAGCTGCAGCTGGTGTTTCTAGTGAGCGATAAACCAATATTCATTATTTGTATTTTCAAATGAGACAGGCATGTGATTTGTATTCTAGAAAACTGTGTATTAAATTTGTAGCAGTTACCTTGCTGTTCCTTTGCTTCTGCAGTGACACTTTGCTCACCTTGTCCTCGATCGAGATGCTGTTGGTTTGCTGGTGTTAGAGTTGCAGTCGATGCTCCTATGATTGGACAACCAAACATTAAATATTTGTAGCGTGTGATTTGTTATTTAAGAAAATTGTGTATTAAATTTGTAGCAGTTACCTTCCTGCACCTTTGCTCCGCACAAATGTATTGATCGACATCTTGAGCATTTTCTATTTTCACTGATGAAGAAATCCAAAGGAGTGTGTGACAATGTGGCAAGCCACGCTTCTGAAACTCAATGGTGTACAACACTGCAGCATAAAAAAACAGAAGGAAAAAAATCAGAACAGCATGTTGGCACATGACATTATGCAACCATCAATCAAAAAACTGAGACCCAAAGATAAAAGACAAAACTTCATTTGTAAAAAAAAAATAGGCATACCTCCTGTCACATGACCAAATGTCTGTCTTCCCTTTATAAACTTCACAAATGATTTGACTTTTTGCTCAAAAACTCTGCACACTACATCTGCTCTATCCGCCGTTGTCAAATAAGGAAACTGGGCCATGTATCTTTGTATCTCAGGCCACTTCACGTTGCATGTGAATGTTATAAAAAACCGTGGATTACCAAGGACCCTGCAAATTGCAAGAGCATCCAAATAATGGTTGTACATATACCTCGGACCTCCAGTGAATGACGAAGGCAATATAATGCGAGAACCAACCTGCGACCCATCATGATCTCCCCTTGAAATTGCATCATAAAGACCTGCCAAAAAATCTCCTCGGATATCACTTTTGTGCGTTCTATAAAAGTCCATCCTATTCTGTTCTATACAACAGTAGACGCCAACAACATATTGTTGAAAAAGCCTCCCAATGCGAAATAGGAGGTTATAACCGTCGTGCCTCGGGTGTAACTGGTATGCGTAAAATGCATTCATCGACACCCATTTTGGCTCGACGTTTGGATCTGACGTCCTCAACTTCAGCTTTGTGTGATACCCTAGCTGAGCATAAATGAATATCAATGGAAACTACAATGACATGTACGACTTATGTATCTTGCTAATCCTTTTCAGCGGGCCATCTCTGTACTCTAGCACAACATCATAATCCGATTCACTTTCAGGCCCACAGTCAAAGACAATAGCCCCAAGAGCGTTTGATAATGGAGCTTCATAACCGCGTGGAGTGTCACCAGTGTAAAGCCTGACCTTAAATTCTGGGACATCATGCTCATGGCATTTGTCACGTGCAGTTCTGAATAACTGCACCAGCTCATTGTGAGCATCCAAGAAGTGAATGAGCCCTTGCACTATATCCGGATCCAAATCAGGCCCGTCAGAAGCTGGAAAGTGGCTCAATCTATGACGAACCTCATCCTGTGTGTCATAGATGTAGATCTGCAAAAATTTTGGGTCATCATTAACCGGACAAAGCGAGCCTATCCGATGGTATATTTGCCCTGAGAATTTAAAAACATACGACCCCCCACCGTTGTTGATTGCGTTGTCGACTGTAGCACCGAACGATGTCATAGCAAACATCTGATTGTATGTTCGGATATTTTCCATAAAGGAACGTTGTTGAAGCAAGTCTTTTATATACTGTGGCGGGTCTGCATCAGGTTGCATGAAAACTTTACCACTTCCGCAACATGTATGGTAGTTAGATGAAATATCTGCAGCACGATTGCCTGCAAGCTGTTCCGCACGCCAAAAACCCGCATTACAATAACGACATCGCTCAGTACAGTCTCCTAGATCATCATACTCAGGGCTGTAGCTGCATTGATTAACAAAGCATCATCAACTTAAAGAACTATATGTTTAGCAAAAAGGCGGCGCACATAAAAAAAAGGGACACGCACGCTGTGCTGCAGAAGAAGATGGCTCTTCATGAATGGCAAATGCACTATTATCTGAGGCAGAACGGAGGTTGCCAGTGACAACAAGATGGCGCAGACTCCTCCTATGAGGCTGGCCTGCACGCCTATCTCTCTTCCGACACTGTGATTGATCGGCAACATTTTCGATACCAGGTGGCTGACCACCAGGATGTGTCCTGGTTCCTAGTAAGAAAACAAAGCAACACAAAAATTAAAGCTGATGCTGGATAGAGGCCATCCCTTTAAAAGAAAAGCAAAAAAATGAAAAAAAATAAGAAAACCCTCACTCTCAGTCGCATTAGGAGTAGATGGTTCAACGGTGGTGTGGCCATCGTTCTCTGAATTCGGCTGATGCTTCGATGGTGTGGAGGGCTGACATGCCTGTTTTTTTCTTTGATCATTGTTACCGCCAACATCACCAACAGCACTTGTTCCTGGTGTTAGAAAATAAATGAATGGAATTTAAAATAAACATTGGATGCAGACATTGTTGGTTTAAACATTCTGTGAACGGGGCCTAACAACATTACCTGACATCCCTTTTCTTTTTCGGGCTTCTTTTGAAACCATGGCGTTGCGTGCAGGTCCTCGTTTATATGGTGCAGGTCTTTTTATAGGCCTGTGCGAAGATGAGCCATCATCCATGCGCGATCCTATTCCAATAAAAAAACATGCCATGTCAAGATGATTTGTCATCCAGGAATTGGAGGATTCAAACAAAGGCAAGAAAATGTAAACAAACACATCTAAAAAGAGAAGAGTGACACTTACTTTTCATAACATCGGGAACCATCCGTTGATGGACAATGCACGCATAATCATATGGGTTAGATGGGTTGTCGGCTGGATGGTATTTTGGCCTCCCGCTTTTTCTAGGCTGCAAAGGAAGTGGAGTACGATCCAAATGTGACCCTGTTCCAATAAGAAAAAAGACGGTCAGAATATGATTTACCAATGAGGAAGCGGCACACAAAAAAGAAAACAACAAAATTTAACAGGCAACGGGTCAAAATAGAACACCGCAGCTCACCTTCTATCATATCAGGAGCTGTTGGTTGACCTCCAAGCCGGTGCAAACCCGCAACATCATACACAGGCAAGGCTGACCCAATTTTTTAGAAAGAAACCATCAGCATGTTATTATGCGAGCTGAAAGCCCTTTTCGAAAACAAAAGGTGTGAAAGCACCTTTCATCGTGCAGGCACCAGATTGTTCATGAAGACCCCACACACAATAGGCTGGATCAGTTACATGCCCTCCAGCCTGGACACCCTCCTCTGCAACAATATGTAACCCAAAAAAACAGCGTCACCGCAAGCACGGTGCAACAGTAAAAGGAACAAAAAGTGTGGCCACAGGAAAAACGAACACCGCAAAAGTAAACAACTAACCTGTAACATAATGTGGTTCGGATGCAGCAAGCATCAACGATCCATGTGGCTGACAGGCACACACACCCGCCGTAGTGCTATTACAAATTTGGCACCCAGGACGACCGTGTATATTCGGAACATTGTTTTGCATCAGATTTTGAAATGAGTGTTTGTGAATATTTTTTGAGCCAGTTATCGGTTTTGAAGTCATAACCATAAACAATAATACACAGCCCAATTATGAAAACAACAAACACGAGACAAAGTAAAGTAGCTAACATATTAAAAACAGTTTATGAGAGCAACAAAAACATCATGAGTTGAGTGTTTGCAAAGAGAGAAGACACAAAAAATTTAAAAAAAAGTTAGTGACCATGAGAAGGAAAACCAACAAATTTTGGAAAAAGATATTGAGCAAAGACAAAACCACCCAAGATTTAATAAGCTTCACATTCAATGACAGCTGCCTCTAACAGTAAACCCCAAAGGAAAGCATGGAACTCATTTACTCACCCCAATAGCTAACTATAACTAACATTTGAACATGCATAAGCAACATCTCACCACTGTAAGCACACCTGACGTTAACAGTAAACCCCAAACAAAAACTCTGAAATCTGTTAACCAAACCCAATATGCAACCACAAATAGCATCTAAAGCGGCATAAGCAAAAGACAACTACCCTAAGCCCTAAATCTAAGAAAGGCACAACAAAGAAAACTAAAATAATCCACATCCAAACCTAAACAAAGCACAACATAGCAACCATAAAAATCAACTAAATCAAACCCTAAACAAATAAAAAAACAAAAAAACCAACCTTTAATCGTGCAACCAAAATCAAACAATATGCAGTTAGGGTTTTTTGATAATCAAGAGCTCAGATTGGTAACTTACCTTTAGATTCACCAAACACACAAAATATATGGACAAAAACATAGTTACCGTTGTAGATAAAAGGATGTGGCAAACGGAGATCCACAAAATCGATAAAAATATTGTTTCCATAGTACAGGCAACTGTACCCCCTTACCAACCGGCGTACGAACACGTGAATATGTCTGGGTAGATCATGTATTTGAGGGTTTTTTTCCCGGAGATATACCCACTCGGATCTTAGAAGAAAAAGGGCAATGTGAGTATCAATGAACAGAACGGGCGGGTTAATAGAACGGGGCTCCACAAAAAAGTAGCGTCACAAGGCACACATGCGGGCACTATAGATTTCGCACTGTTGCTAAGAAATCTCAACAAATGTAAAAGATAATAATGTCTAAAAATAAGCAAATACATTTATTTCATTTCCTCTTTCCGCTAGCAGACATAAGAGGAAAAAGCAAACGCATTTCTTTCATTTTCTCTTCTAAGACAAAAGTGAAAATAAGTGCTTTCTTTAGAAAACAAACACAGCAAATGTTTTTTTTAATTGAGAAGGTGGATGAAATTATTTGAGTAAAACGTAAAGCGAAGGGGACCATCTCACCAAAAGTTTTAGGAAAAAGAAATCTCCAAATGTGCACCCAATTATTCCCAACTTCTTTGGTAAATCTTAAAGCAATGTCAGGGCATTGCTATCAGAATTCAGAAATTATTGCTTATGAATGTGTGGAAGATAAATAAATTATGGACATATGGAGTCATGTATATCAGTATACAGTTAGGATCAAATATATCTAAAAAATAGTCAAGTGGTCCTAGTATACGCCATTGCTGCTTTTAATTTGAGTGAGAAAAGACATCAGCAACCAGTATTCATTTTCTTACACGTTCTAACACACTAGACGAGTACCTGTGCACAACAACGGAATTTTATAGCGGCATAAGTTTTCTTTCCGAGATTATAATGATTGAATAGTTTCCGTTAATAGGTACAAAATTAAGTTTCCAACCGTGTATTAGTTTGTTTCTTTATATAGATTAAGTTTTCACTTTTCACTTTCAAGAATAGCTGATTTTTCCATTATAGATAGTATATAGATAGGAGGTGCAAAGACCAGCCATAACAGACATTTTATTTTGAGCATTTCATTTGATAAGATGATATCTTGTTATCATCCGAGTGCTTCAGGAATAATTTAAGACAAAAATTTATTGGCCAAACATTTCCAAAAGTGAAAAATACTGAAACATGAGTTGTCGACATTTGGATACAAAGATTTCTTTACAAAGCAAAACAATGTAAATCTTGCGTCGATAAAAGCATTATGTTATCTGATTTAGCCTATGTTCAGTTTATGAAACAACAATGCAGATCTGTACAGACAAACCAGATTCATTGCTAATTTAGCATCACCATGGAAAATTCAAAACTTTATACTATTTAAAATCTGGTCAACAAATTAACACAAGTCGTTGTAATGAACGAACGACTTGATGGCTAAATCCAACCTATTGCAGCACATTCAGAAGGGCAAGAAATGGCATATGGAATGCATGGAGAATGGAGATCACAGAAAGTTCTCTAAAATGATATATTAGAAAGAAATATTGATGATATAACGCATCTAAAATGAGATTGAAATGAAATAATAGCGGAAGTTACAATAGCTGTCTCACTCGCTCTCAACCCAACATGAAAAAACAACATATATGACATAACATGTAACATGTGAAAATTGAATGTTGAAAGTTGAATATCTTCAAAAACAACTTAGAAACACTTCCTGTGCACGATTGATGGACCAGACTCGTCATATTCCGCTTTCGCAATCCACATCTGCATCATTTATAACATCCAATAATCAGAAACAAAGTACCAATAACTACCTACAAATATGAATAAAAAGATGATTGCAAAACAAACCTGCTGGAAGGTGCTGAGTGATGCCAAGATGGACCCTCCGATCCAGACACTGTACTTTCTTTCCGGTGGTGCAACGACTTTGATCTTCATGCTGCTTGGAGCCAAAGCGGTAATTTCCTTGCTCATTCTATCAGCAATACCAGGGAACATAGTAGTACCTCCACTGAGCACAATGTTTCCGTACAAGTCTTTCCTGATATCAACATCACACTTCATGATGGAGTTGTATGTGGTTTCATGAATACCTGCTGCTTCCATTCCGATCATGGATGGCTGGAACAAGACCTCTGGGCAACGGAAACGCTCAGCACCGATTGTAATGACCTGCCCATCAGGGAGCTCAAAGCTCTTCTCGACAGAAGAGCTAGTATTGGCAGTCTCGAGCTCCTGTTCATAGTCGAGAGCAATGTAAGCCAGCTTCTCCTTCATGTCTCTTACAATTTCCCGCTCTGCTGTGGTGGTGAAGGAATACCCACGCTCGGTAAGGATCTTCATTAAACAGTCAGTAAGGTCACGTCCAGCCAAGTCCAATCGAAGAATGGCATGTGGAAGGGCGTAACCCTCATAAATTGGGACTGTGTGACTCACACCATCCCCTGAATCAAGAACAATACCTGTAACAGACAATAAACGATTAGAGTGCTACACTGACTGAATAATCAGAGTTAAACCGATAAAATTATGGCTATTATAGGGTATTATAATGTACTTCTTACAAATGATCAAGTAATATCTAATAATCAGAGTTAGGCAGCTGTAATGCAACAAGTTGTAGAACATATGTTTGGATCTGCTTCTTCTATATGAAATCGTAATACTTAGATATCTTAGTGTTTGAATATTCTGATTATTGGTGGAATTAACGGATATGACCAGAAATGAGGGAAATTTTGTAAGGGAAAAAATTATGTCAGATAGGTTTAAAGCGGTAATTAAGATAATCAGAAACTACTATCTGACCCCAACATTAAGAAAATGAAAGGTTCATGTAAACGATAATACATTCCTAAAACACAAATCCATGCGAATGATTCCAAGTAAGTTGACATTAAAATGGTAAGTCTGAAAGATGCATATTGGATCAATATACAGAACTTGCAGCATTTGAACATCTTATAGCAGGACGATGAGATGCTTACCAGTAGTACGACCACTAGCATACAGGGAAAGAACGGCTTGGATGGCAACATACATAGCGGGGGCATTGAACGTCTCAAACATTATTTGGGTCATCTTTTCACGATTGGCCTTAGGATTCAATGGTGCTTCAGTTAGGAGAACTGGATGCTCTTCTGGAGCAACACGCAGCTCATTGTAGAAGGTGTGATGCCAAATTTTTTCCATGTCATCCCAATTGTTGACAATACCATGCTCAATTGGGTATTTTAAAGTCAATATACCTCTCTTGGACTGAGCCTCGTCTCCAACATAAGCATCTTTTTGGCCCATTCCAACCATCACACCGGTGTGACGTGGTCGGCCCACAATACTTGGGAACACAGCCCTTGGAGCATCATCTCCAGCAAAACCAGCCTGTTACAATAAATATACTTGGTTAGACTACCATTAAAAAGCTTCCAAATCTAACTGTGCATAAAGTGCAGGTGACCGTGTATCTGAGCGCATGTGGAAAGAGAAATGCTAAAATGATTACCTTAACCATTCCAGTTCCATTATCGCACACAAGTGGCTGGATATCTTCTGAGTCTGCCATTTTATGCTAGCTACAGAAACAAACACAACCTTAATCAGCAGTGCCTTTTTTACATGCATAATGCCACGCACTTTTTAAATCAAGAAAACGAAAACCAGCCAGAACATCCATGAATTCCACACAAAATACTACTTGTACAACTTGAAACGGCATTCTTAACGTTGCTTGGCAAAACAGATAATTCCATCATTGTAGTTACACTAACTTTTGATTACATACTTGAACAACATTTATCATCTGTTTCTACAATATATATTCACAGCAATGTAGTCATTCTTAGACGGCTTTAATCTTACTTAACAAATATCATGGATAAAAATTTAGATGCAAACATTTTTTCTGCAAATTTGTTCTATATTCGTCTGTTAAAGTATACTATATAATTGTGTGCAAGTAAGCTGAGGATTTCTTTTTTCATTTCGACTATCATATGCCCAATAGAAACTATATCGCTATCCTAATAACAGGATCAACATGACGGGAGAAGCTACAACAATAAAGACAAGATGTAATAGTTATTTTCAACGGCCCGCCATATAAAACAACACGGTATCTAGCAAAATTAAGATGCTCTTGGCTGACTAAGATAAAAACAACAATAATACTCCAATATTTTTATAATTAATATACTACAAGGACTGCAACAAGGTCGGCAAAAACGTTCTGTGCAGTCAGATCTTAGCCCGCCTAATTTTCAAAGCATCTGATTATTAGAAACCATATAAATATAAATAAATAATTTTGTATACATAAACTCAATATTATAAAATACCAAACACCAAAAGCACGCAGTAACAAGCATTTTAGACGCAATTTTCAAAACATCCGTAGAGAGAAGAAAATCATCATCAAATTCAAAACAAAAGGCTATTTGTAACGGCTTACGAGCATCACAGAGCTCTAACCGTAACATTTATTAGAAAATATAAATTCTGTTTCTAGTCTTGTCATTTTATAAACATTTATGAACAAATAATTTCGAAACCGATAAATGCGTTGCGGTTCCAGATTATAAACAATTCATCAAACAGTCCTTGAATAAAATTTAAATTATCAAATCTAGTAGTAATATAAAATGTCACCGGTTATCTACATTACGTACATTGAGAAAAATAATAAATTCGTAATATAAAGAAATTATACCTAAAAATAAGCTATAAGGAATAAAGTAACGGATCTAACAACAAAAACAGATGAATGATGATAAAGATAAAAATTTATAAAAATACCTTGGGTGATTATTGAAGGATGATGTGAGAGAGAGAGAGAATAGAGAGAGATTATGAATTTGAAAATAACAGAAGCTCCAAAATTAAATGCAAACAAATGCGTTTGTGAGGGAGAGAGATATAAGAGGAGAGACTTTTAATCTCAACCGTTGGATCAGATCATCGCATGGTGGATTACACGTCTGAACCCCCTGCCCCACATCCTCCTTTTTTTTTTTTTTTTTTTTTTTTTCATTTTTTGTTCAATAAATCCAATCCATTACTATTTGGTGAATGAGATACGTGAAATGGTGCTTTTGGTACGTCGTCATAAATTACAATTACAATGGGTATGAGTTTAATGGTAGTGGTAGACCTTTTAGATATGAGTTTGATAATAATGGTAGACCTTTTGATATGATAGATTCATACTTTGTCTTTTATGAATTATATGGAGTATAGAACACATGATTGGAATGAAATTCTATTTTATCATTCTCATTCCGAGATGCCAAACACACTCAATGTAGTTTAATAACAATGTTGATGTCATAACTTAGGGTGTGTTTGGTACACCACTATCGGAATACATCAATCCCAATGATTATCATTGCAAATGTTTGGTTACTAAGTTGAGGAATAAAACTATCATTTGATACCCATAGACTCATAGGAGGGGGAGTAGGCACCTTTTCTAACTCATTCCCGTGAGACCCACCACTAACATATGAAAACCCTATGCCTTTCTAAAAAAACATGTGATAACTATACCCTAAAGTTCACACCAAAGAAATGGAGTCGGTATTCTCAATTACATACTACCCTCCAATTAATGTAATACTGATTATGATTCCAGATAGTATACCAAACGCACCCTTATACTATAATGATATGTGTAAAACATCAGAATAAGTGTCTTGCCATAGTGTCATCATGTTAGCTCTTAATAATTATTTGTCATTGACATCATTTTATGACGATGTTTGGTTACATATCTAAAGATAGCAATGATCTAATAATATTTGCGATAAACCCTCTTATTCATATTATAATTTCGAATAACTTAACCAATTGGATACATCACCAAAATAAACTTATTTGTAAAATTAGCTTTTTTAATTTAGATTACTTCATAAATATTGTGGTGTTAAGTTAAATCATGAGTTAAAGGAACTATAGATTTATTTTTGGAGCGATATTTATTGTTGTAATTCTTACGTTCAGTTCGGCCCTCTTAACTTCAAATCTTGGCTCCATCTCTGTATATAGAACGATGAAACATCGCCCTTAGGCTGGAAGGCAAGGTAAGTCTCCACTCACCTTACACCTCAGCGCCACGTCAGCTTTCTCTCTCCTCTCACTTCCACTCACGCTCACTCACTTTTTGTGGATAAGGCACTCACTTCTACTCACCTTAAATTTTTTATTTTATTATTTTCTTTACAATATATATAAACGTAACTAATGAAAATAAAAACGCGAACGTACGAAATTAAAACATTACATAATCTTCGAAATTAAAAAAGTACATAAACTACAATTATTTAAAAACACAAACATACGAAAGCTAAACATTACATAAACTTCGAAATGAAAACTAAAACTCGAAACCCCACTTCGCGAATTGGCTAAAAGCTTGTTGTTGTTGATGTTGTTGTGGATATGGGTTACGGTATGGTTCGTTTTGGTATGCTTGGTTATCGAATGATTGTCCTCAAAGTTGATTTGTTGGTTTGGCGAAGGAGTATTTCCTAAATTGAAGGTTCCTTCGGGTGTCGGTGGATTGCTTCGGGGATTTCTTCCTCGGAAACGATTGATGTTTTGTGGTGTTTTTTCTTGAGATATGATTTTTTAAAGAAATATAGTGTAGTGTGTGTTTTAGAAAATATATTTGGTGGGTATTTATAAGGAGAAAATAAGGTAGTGGGATTTTATTTATTTATTTATTTATTTTTTTATTTTTTTTTACTCACAATCCAAACGGTAACATATTAAAAGTTTGAATATGACACGCAAATCAACTAGGTGAGTTACTCACCTTAATATGCATACGTATGTGTGACTAACGAGTGAGTGATATCCTTGGGCAAGGAGTCACTCGTGAGTAGGGGTGAGCAAAACCGACCGAAACCCGAATCCCGTCCCGATCCCGAGTCCCGAATCATGTTAGTCGGGCTTGTCGGGCTTGTCGGGGTCGGGAGTCGGTTTCGGTTTTTCGGTTAGTCGGGTTTCGGGCTTGTCGGGATCGGGTCGGGACGGGCCGAAAACCAAAAAACAACAAGCAAAACCGATCAAATCCCAAATCCCGTCCCGATCCCGAGTCCCGAATCATGTTAGTCGGGCTTGTCGGGCTTGTCGGGGTCGGGAGTCGGTTTGTGTTTGTCGGCTTGTCGGGATTCGGGCTTGTCGGGATTCGGGTCGGGTCGGGTCGGGATTGACCCGATGCACAGCCCTACTCGTGAGTGGGGATGCAAAATGAGAGGCTCACAAATGACTTGCAATCCGGCCTTATAAACTTCATTTAAAAACGATACATCGTTACACATCATTGTAATCTTATATTGTAGTATATATGTTATTGATCTATATCTCTCCCCAGATCATAGCATAGTTTCTTTAAAAGAGAAAAGATGTAATTGTGCACTTTTGTTTACCAAACAAATCAAAGGTACCCGCTAACTGAAATTTGGTTGTCACATTAAAAAGCAAACATATTTATTGGTCCCCATAACGATTTGCCACTATGAGGCTTGCAAAGACTTAAATCCCATGTGTTGTGTCTGAAAAAAGACATCAAAAAGTTGAAATAAACACAAAGCTATATTTATGCAATTATTGTTATGGGATTTAAGTCTATTATAAAGAAAGAAATGGATCTAACGGGGCCTAAACATATACTATAAAATGTCCTAGCATGACCTACTTGTGGTTTATAATGTCAAAGTATCTATTTTTTTATATAAAAAATCAAGATCATTTGTATAAAAATAATATTGTAGCATGGATTTATTTTTCAATTATTAACAGGTTCTATTGACATTTAAGCGTGATATGCGCTATTTACAACGCCAAGTAATTAATTTATGTGATCAAGAAACAAAGTTATAGTTGTAATAGAAGTTTAGAACTATACTTGTATGTTTAAAATTGTTTTACTTGATAAGTTGTTATAATGACTCGATCACTCAAATACAGGGCGAAAGACTCAAATGTATGATCTTTTTTATAAGTTTATATGATGTTTTTGCATAAACCTTATGAGAGTTGATACTTTCACCACATTTTTTTATGCAAATACCACAACTGTGCATTACAGTATTTGTACTGTGAGCTTTATAACTAGTGTAAAATGGTATTTGCATCATAAAATGTGGTGGGAGTATCAACTCCCAAACCTTATAGATAACACTTCAAAGTTATTGATTCGACGAAACACACTTAAAATCCATTTTGTTCTCAATTGATACTCAAGTATAAATCTTTTAACATTTTCTGATCATATAAACTTTAAGAACCATAATACATTTTTCTTATAAAAATGATAAGGAATATGATAAATGGACCCAAATGGGAGGCTTAATGGGAGGCCTAAAAACACTTGGAAGCATCCTGATGGCTGCATATAAGGATCCACTTATTTTACAACCCATCGGATGTTGTCAAGTATTTTTATACATCCCATTAGTCCTCCCATTAGATCCATGTATCATATCTCAAATGATAATAAAGAGATTGATGTAAAGAGAAAAGGTTCCAACTTCCAACTAGATTGAAAAGCTTTTCTCTTCATCCACAGTTGGCAATCACTGAAAAGATTATAAATGTAAATCAAATATTAAATAATTCTCATAATCACTTTCATCATATATCCACCCTCCCACTACCACACCACACCACACCACCAAGGCTGTCATGTACTTATGTATATGTGTACAGAATCTTGCTATATGTATATTCTATTGGAATTTAATTGTCTTGTTGGGTGATATACAGTGACGGAATCAGGGTGGTCCCGAGGGGTCCTGAATAGTCCCCGGGACCCTATGAATTTTTGTAAAATAGTGTTAATTTTGTTTTAAAAAAAATGATTTTTTTTTTAAATGCACTTGGTCTTTAAAAAATGTGTTTTTAGTATCGTGTAGTTTATTTTAAGTGCAGTTGTTACTTGTTAGTGATATATACATGTTTTTATATATGTATGTAACATGTAAGGTTGTTTGTGTATACTTAAAATAATTTATTAGCAGCTAATATATATATATATATATATATATATATATATATATATATATATATATATATATATATATATATATATATATATATATATATATATATATATATATATATATATAAAGATCAAATAAAAAGACAAATATCCGTAAAAAGATAAAAAGATTTTTTTTTTAAAAAAAGTTCACGAAAAATTCTCAAAAAATCCCACAAGATCGGGTATGATGGTGCATGAAAAAGTTGTGAAAAACTTTTTTCTAAAAGTGGATATTTTTTCCGAAAAAAAATTATGAAAATGAACGTTTGCGCATTAAATCTTTTTTTTTGCATCAAAAATTGGTTTTTGCACCCAACTTCTTTTGACTTTTTTCATCAAAATAACATTGCGCATCAAACTAAAACAAGTTAAAAATTTTGTGCATCAAAATTTTTTTGCGCATCAAAATTCGTTTTTTGTGCATTAAAAAAAACGTATCAAAACTCAAAATTATAAAAAATGTTTTCACAAAAGTTTTATGCACCAACATACACGATCTTGTGGGATTTTTTGGGAATTTTTCGTGAACTTTTTTTGAAAAAAAAATCTTTTTATTCTTTTTACGGATATTTGTCTTTTTATTTTAACTTCACCCTATATATATATATATATATATATATATATATATATATATATATATATATATATATATATATATATATATATAGGTTTGGGTTATTATGAAAAGTTTCTTATAATGAAAAGAATGAGAAGGCATGTGGAGGTGACATGTGTCACC